>JBBMOL010003233.1:0-17405 GCA_037954665.1 Laguncularia racemosa | reverse complement strand
GGGTTAAAGTTCCCCTATCCTCTTAACTACAATGTCATTAGTGAGGAGTTTGGGTTCGGGGTTTTCCATTTTTATTTACCCCAATTTGATCATTTTGTAGAGTTAGATTTAATTAAAATTTTTGGGTGTTCTCCTACTAATTATAGGGTAATTTATCATTTAAATTTTGGTTTCATTCAAATTGATAAGATCACATTATACTTATATTTTCTTTTGGATTTATATTAAATTTATTTCAATATTAAATAAGAAAATAAAAGAAATGATATTTAATGGTGTTTATTGTGAAAATTCAGGTTTTGAGGACCCAAAAGTAAATAACAATTAATTGGAGGAGTTTTTCACAAAATTTAAGAAGCGAGTCGAGGATTGCATTGGAGGCCGCCGACCTACATTAAAACCGGCCTCATAAGACATAAAAAGCCGCCGGCCTTGAGCTGACCTACATTGCTCCTCGGATATCCATTGCGAAAATCTCTCCAAAATTGTATCTTAATTAATTTGCTGACTCAATTTTCTCAATTGTAAACACCCCATTTTTGCCCTAGGAGTCAATAATTTTCAATAATAATCATTTTCAATTTTCCTAATTTTTCCTAATTTAGCATAAAATAATAAAAATGTTCAAAAAATAAAAATAAATAGGAAAACACTTCAATTTTGAAAAAAATGATTTCGAAATAGTAATAATGAATAATAAACAATTTTACAAATTTTTTAAATTTCAAAAAAATACAAAAAAAAAAGAAAAATCGCATTGCATATATGCAATTGCGAAATAAATAAAATCGCGAAAGTGGGCTAGCTTAGCTGGTCCGGACCTCATGGGCCTGGGGGGGGGGCGGCGGGGGGGGGGGGGGGGCGCTTGGGTCGGGACGTTCGAATCGCGGAGGAAGGTAGTTTTCCGCGTTTTGCAAATTTTTCGACTTATCCAAACACGTGCAGCATCTGATTGGCTGGAAGAAACGCATGCGCCGGCGCTGATCATCTCCTACCTCGAGCCCGAGATGCCGGCGAAGAAAAAATTCGTAATTTCTCGGCCGTTTTGATTCGATTTTTTTGCACAAATCCAACAATCTTCAACAAAGATAAGATAAACATTATCTAATTAAAATCAAATAGCAACCAAATCGTTGGATGGGCACGAATCGGAGTTGGTTTTTCAAACCCAAAATCCGATCAGCTTCAATCGAAGGAAATCCAGCTTATCCACCGATTTCAAGCGCCTATAAATAGAGGGGGAGATGAGGAAGCAAGAACACAGATCAAATTGCGAAGAGAGAGAAAAGAGTGTAGATCGGAGGAAACCCAAAGTTGCGACCGCCGTCGGAGTTGAGCCACCGCAAGGAAACGTTCTGGGAGTAAACCACCACCACCATCGGGTTTATCACCCTCAAGAAGCTAGGATTCGACACTTCACCCGCCGCAAAAGACCGCCGGAACTCGTAAACAAGCCAACCCCGCCGCCGTTGTCCGACCGATCCGACCCGACCCAATTCGACCCTACTGACCCGACCCGCGCACCGACCTGGATCCAGGTAAGTCGATTTTCCGGGTTTTTCCGGATTTTTTTATTTTTATTTTATTTTTATTTTATTCTGAATTAATTAATTAATTTAATTTTTTTTATTTAGTTATTTATTTATATTTATGTGTTATTCTTAAAAAATAGGAAAATGTAGAAATTAATTTTTTTTTTAGAATTTAATAATGTAAAAAAATAATAATAAATAGATAAATAAAAAAAAATTAAAAATTAATAAAAAAATAAAAAGAATAAAAAATAAAAAATTGGGAAAATAATCATAAATTTTTCCCCTGTCAAAATGGGAGGTAAAAACCAAAAATCCCAAAAAAAAAAAACCCCCAAAAAAAAAAATCAAAAAAATTAAAAAAAACCCACAAAAAAAACCCCCCAAAAATTTTTCTCAAAATACAAAAAAAAACCCAAAAATCAAAAAAAATTTAAAAAAAAAAATTTTAAATAATAAGTTTTTAGCACTTAAAAAAACCATTTTCATCAAATAAATCAAAATTTGATGTTTTTCGCTCCCAAAAATCATTTCAAAAATGAAATCAACCCTTAGGTTTAGATTTTTTTGGGAAAAAAATCCAAAAAATTGTAAGAAAATAAATCGAAAAAAAATTTTAAAATTTTAAAATTTCACCCCCTTTGCACAAAAAGATTTTCAGAAAAAGCGAATTTCCGGCTTGTTTAAACCCTGAGTACAGGAAACGTGGGAAACCCTTTTCGGGTAAACCCCATAAAATAAATAAAAAAATTCCTTTTTTTCATAAAATAAATTCAAAGACATAAAAAAAATTTAAATAAAAACCCACAATGAAACACTTTTCTAAAGATGAAAAAATTTTTTTGGAAAATTAGGGGGAAACCCCGTATAGGTTTTAATGGGTTAGCCCCCGGGACTTAGAAACTCGGGTTTTTCCCCTTTTTTTCCCCTCTCTTAAAAAAAAGAAAAGGGAAAAATAACGACGACTATAGTCCAAATTAAACTAATCCGCTTCCTTTATTTTTAATTTCATTTTTTCCCCCAACAACCGTTGGGTGGCGACCCCAAAAAATAAAAACAATTTCCCCCAAACCCAGCGAGGATCAAACATTAATGACCCTAAGGGGTCTAGGTCTAGTTCGGAAAAGGAAGGGGAAATTTTCCAAAAATTTAAAACTCAAACAGGATGGGACTCCACGGGGAAACCCATACCAGCGGGCTACCACCTGAATACCCCCAAAAGCTGTTCTCTTTAAAAAAAAATGTTTTTTCCAATCATTACTTTGTTACTAACTTTGCGGGTTTTAGTTAGATTTTACCCCCCTCTTTATGTGGGTGATTTGGCATCCCTACATATTTTTGTGTGAGTAGATGCGGTCAACCCGGACCGACCTAAAACCCTAAACGGGGACCCCATTTTTGTGGGTTTTTCGGGCGAAGTGATTTGATTCACCATTGGGGACCGATTGGGCTCCCTTTCCCCCCCCCCATGCTTCATATGGCCTGGATCCTTTTTTCTCCCGAAATGCGAAAACCAAATAGACCCGGGGAACCAGTTAAAAACCAAACCCTAATGCTTTCATAAAAAACGCCCGGGGGGTTTGAAAATTTGGGAAAGAAAATTTTAAATGGTTTTGTTTTTTTGCCCTTTTAAGAGTTCAAGGCCCATTTCCCTGTAACATTTTCATATTTTTCTTTTTGAAAACAAACGTTTTTTTCCTATTGAAAATAGAGGGCTAGCAGTCCCATGCCCGCCCCCCTCCCAAAGAGATTCGGTTTTTACAAACCTTTGGCCCCAAAAATTTGGGGTACAAAGCCCCACGGGTTTTTACCGGGAAAACCCCAAAGAGGACACCCTAAACCCCAGCAGAAGTTTCGGCCCCACCCTTTCTCACGGGACTAAAAAAAGGGGGCAATTTTTCCCTATGGTCCGGGCCATGCCCCCCATTTAAAGGGAATCGACCCCCCGGCAGCTTTCTTATGGGAAACTGCTAAAATAAACCCCTACCCTGGGGGGAGTAAAACCCAGTTGCTAAAAAGGCCCCCAGCACTGACTAAATCAATTTACAACTCCAGACCTGGGGCCGGGGGCCCACCCGGGAAACCTTCAGTAGCCTGCAAAGGAAACCTCCGAAAAACCCAAAAAAGCGGTCAACAAACCCCGGCAGACGAAAGGGGAAATTGCATACGAATGGGGCCCTTAGAACCCCCGGTTTTTTTGCCCGAGAAACAAGGGGGAAAGAAAGGACATCCTGTGTGGAGACCCAAAGTTTTCCAGACAGAAAAGGGGGGAACCGTTTTCATCTTGCCCACCCTTCCCCAAACCAAACTGTTCCCCCCGGGCCCTTTTCTATTTTTCACTACCCCCGGGTTCAGAGCTGGAAACCCCAAAAAAAAATTTCCGGGAAGGGAAGATCTTAAAACCCCGGCCTATTTGGCTGAACAGACCCGGGAAATTTTGTTTTTCCCTTTAAAAGAAGAAGGGCCAGGGGATCCTTCGCTCCACATAAACCTTCGCAAATTTAAGGGGTTTCGTAACCACCTCAAGGGGTTTTCCGTCCCTAAAAACATGGTCGGGAAAAACCCAGCCCAACGGGTGGAAACGGGTTTTTTCCCTTTTATAAAAAAGGGTTAAAGTTACCCACACATTACCAGCCACATTTGGGGTAGATCTGGCTTAAAAAGCCTTAGCCCCCGGAAAAATATTCTTTTTGGAAAATCCAGGTGGGGGTTGTTTGCAATAAAATCATCTTAACCTGGCAGAAATTTTTCCAAAGCAGTGCCATTAATCGGGATCAACGATGTATCGGATATCCCCCCCCAACCCCTTAGCCCCAAATTTCGGAAACCGTCCAAGACATGTTTTAATGGCCTTCACTCGAAGAAAGTCCCCTTTTGAGTACCAGGTTTCCAACCTGTTTTGGGCCCGAGAAATTTGCAAAAGCTGGAAAGAGGTAAAAGCATTTTGGAGGCCAGAATGGGAAAGCCCAATGGGGACCCCCGGCGAGTTTAGAGGGCAAAAGTGGGAAAAAAAGAGCCACCAGAGAGTTTTAACCCGTCACTATACCAGACAGGGGAAAGAGAAATCCCCGGGTTTCCCAAAACGTCCCCCCACCAAGACCAATAAGATAAAATCCAAAAACAGAGATTTACCTGGAGAAAGGTAAAAGGGGCCCGGATGAATAAAATTTCAAGTTTCCCAGACAAAAGAAAAACACCCAAGGGACGCTTAAAGGGGAATCTAAACCAAAGAAAAAAGGGCCCCTGGAAGCACAATTAGAGAAGTGCCAAGCTAGGGTCAAGGAACTAGAAGCCATCGTCAGGGGGAAGCCTGAGCCCCCCCACAAAACCCCCAAAAAAGAGCTGGGAAAAAAGGGGCATTTTTTTTGTAATCTTTAAAATTTTTTTTTTGAACTCTAAAATTATTAATAAAAGGAAGTTTTAAAATACATTGTCAATCAGTTGTCAACCCCTTTTATTTTTTAGCATTCGCGTGACACATCCCAACCCAAATTTTGCACCCAAACATACAAAAAAAAAGAAAAAAATCGTGCCGGGTATAAAAAAATAGCTTCCAACCCAACCCAAAACCCCACCCCAAAGCCCCGCCTTTACCCTTCAAGAGCAAAACTGGCCAACAGTAGTGCCCAACCGCCACAACCCCAACGCGAAACTCCTAAAAAAGACCTCTAGGATCAAAACCCCTAGAGAAAAAACGGCCCCAAAACACGGGCCCTGCCCAGGTTCACCTCTTAAAATAAAAAGCATCCCCCTCCAACGCAAAAAACCTAGCCCCCTAAAGAAGATTTTTTCGGGGCCGGGAAGGGAAAACCCATGGGGGGAAAAAGCCCCGGAAAAAGAAGAGATAAATTTCCCCCCCCTTTTAACCCACCCCCCCCCCGAGTATGAGCCAAAGGGCACCCCGGGGGCCCGGGACCTCTAAAGATTTGAAAAAGGAAATGGAAGAGAAACAAAAGGAAATGGAGAAGCGACCTTTCCCAGCAGCTAAATGAAAAAGATAAAACCCTATTGAAGGCCCTGAGGGTTTTAAAACAGGCCAAAATCACTAACCTCCAGCATAAGGGAAAAGCAAACCCTACAATTTTCTTTCCCCCCAAAATTTTGAAAAGAATGAGGGGCCCCGGGTTCCCCCCAAGATGCATACCAGGCTAAATCCCGGGAAAATTGAGCAAGAAACTCAAAAACGATCAACCCCATGCCCCAGCCCTTTCCCCGGGAAAACCCCTCAAAAGGCCCCGCATTAGTCTGGTAATCCCCACCTCGACTTCAACTTTGTCAACCACCCGGGAAAACAAAAGCCCGGGCCTTTTATAAACCCAACAATTTTAACATCGAAGTTGCCCCATTTGTGATCGATCTGGGGAGTCTCCAAAAAAAAGACTTACTGACCCTTTCAAGGAATATGCTTAGCGCTGGGGGGCCCCAAGGGCCCCGGGGGTAGCCACCCCGATGCCCTAAAAAAGGAATTGCCCATCCATATTTTCAAAAACCTTGGGCCAAAACTTACTTTTCACTTTTGGTGGGCCCAGACTTCTTCCAGTTTTTGGCAAAAAGGGGGCTGAAAAAAAAGGGGTTTCAGGATCAGAATGCCCATCCCCAAATTTGGCAGGCTCCAATCAATGGAACCTCCTAGGGTCAACCAAAAACCCAAAGGCCCTTAGGAAAAACAAGTTAAAGAGCCCACAGTTTTAAGTACAGGGGCCTTTTCAAGAAAGGGCAAAAAAAAACTAGGACCCCCGGGTAATTTTAAAACCACGAATCCCCAGTCCAGCAACCCTACAAGGGGCATACACGGGTCCCCCAGGCCCCCCAAGGCAGTTCCCCTCCAACCCCCTTTCCCCGCCATCAGGCTTCCCCCGGGTTGAGGGCAGACAATTTGTTTAGTTTTGGGAACCCCCCAATGACAAAAAAAGGGCCCCAAAAGAACTTCGACCTAACCCTAAGGTGACAATCCCCAGGGTCAGGGGGGGGGATTTCCCACAGATAGGGGGCCTGGGGGTTTCCGGGCAAAAAAATCCAAGATTTAAATTTGCCCAAAAGGATCATAAAACCCGGGGATTTTGTGAACCCCCCAAAAGCACCCAATGTCAACACCAACCCTTGCCCAATCACAAGCCAAACCATCAACAGGGATCACAAAGAAGAGTCAGTTTCCCAAAGAAGCTCTTAAACAAATCCGGCTGAGCAACCCCTTGGGGAGGGATTCCCAAAACACACTTTAAAAAGGAAGAGGGTTTAAACCCAGGGCCCCCCAACGGTTGGCATTTTGGGGAAAAATACAAGGGGAAGTTTTCAGTCCCCTGGAAAACAAATTCAACACCCCGGGACGAGAAAGGGGCCCCGGCCTAGGGGTGGGGGCCAAATTTTAAGTAAGCAAGACAATCTAGAAAAGGGTAAGGGGGAAAAGGGACCACCCAACATGATCAATTCCCCAGAACCCCCGGGGGTTAAACGATCATGGGGGACAATAAATTCAAAGGTGAAAAATTCCCCTAGGAAAAAAATGTATTCAATGTTCCCGTACCAAAAGAAAATTAAAAGGGCTGCCCCAAATTTCACTATGGGGGCCCTTTAAAACAAGAGCGACCCCTATAAAAGGGGAGGAAAACCCCGCCCCGGGGAGTTTTTACGTCCGAAGTAAAGGGGCCCGACCGAAAAAACCCAATCCCGGAAAAAACCCCGGGGAATGAAGAGGGCTTGCGGGCTTTTACAAAGAAGGTAAAGGCCAGCGAATACAAAAGAAAAATGGAAAATAGAATAAAGTTCCCCCGCAAATCTCTCAGGGGCCTTTTTAACCACATCGAGGCCCCCCCAGGGAAGCACTCTTTAAAGTGCTAAAATGGGTTTCAAGTCTCGGGGGGTTTTTGGGCTAAAAGACAAGAGGGGGTTCACGGGGAAAACTCTATCTTTCCCCAGGGGATCAAATATCTTTTTTCCTCCAAGGAGCTAGGGAAAGGGAGACCAACAACCAAGCCACTTTTCCCATTGGTCCGGTGCCATGAAAACCCACCCGCTCCCGATGCTTATCGACAAGGGGATCATCCCTCAACGTCCCCAAATTGGGTAACACTGGGACTTGGGGGGGTCAATTCCAAGCAATAAAAAACCTAGCCCCAACAATGGTCAAACCCTTTCCCATGGGTCAAAGAGGACATTGGGGGGGAAGTGAACCAAACCCATGGAAATGGGTCCACAAGTATTCCACATCCCCTTTCGGGGTTTCCGGCCCCGAATCCCAAAGGGTTTTAAAAACCTGCCCCTTTGGGACGACCCTGGATACTTTCTGCTGGCCATTCCCTCTAGACCCCCCCAAAAGGTAAAATTTTCCATCAAAAATTTGGGCAGAAAAGTTACAGTATTTGGGGCGAGTAGGATTACACCAATAGGGGGAGATTTTCCCCTTTACCTTAAAAGGGGGAAAGAAGGTTCAAAGCCCTGGGGTTTCAGATTTTCAACGAATTGAATATGATGCCCAGCAAGGGGGGGCCATCATTTTAAAGAGGGAAAGCACGGGACCTTCGGAAGGGGTATTTCCTACGCCCCGGGGGGAAGAAGACAAGTAGGAGGGGTTAAAGGCAGAAAAAAGGGGGAACGTTTGACCCCCCAGATGTGCACCCCACCCTCCAATAATCTTTCCGAAGGGCAAATACCATTCAAGAGCTTCGAATAAACAAAGAGGACAACAAAAAAGGGGAAAAAATCTCCGCATGCCCAAAACCAACACCCCGCTCTAAACAACGGGTTTTTTGTTTTCCAAAAAATCAATAGCGCTGGGTTTTTAGCTAAAGAGTAGAAAAAAAATCATTAAAAACAAATTCTATTGAGCCCTTTTTATCAAATTTCCATTACTTTTGTTTTTTTCTTTTTTTATTATAAAAGATTTCATTTTTTTTATGTCACCCAATCTCCCACCACCCGAACTTTAAAGGATATTTTCGCGCAGTAAACGAAAAAAACGCTGTTTATCTTTCCCAAAACGCTGTTTTGGGATCAGTTTTTTGAAGACGATATCTTAGACCCCGAAATAATCCCAAAAAAATTGGGTTTAAAACTGAACAAAGCGGAATCTCGATCGAAAAGCCTTTGGAAAAATAAATCAAAAGGCAGCATGGAAAACCCTAAAAACCAAAAAAAACGGACCATTTTGGGAGTGCCGAAAAAAAGGGAGATAACCGAGCTTTTAAATTTTCGAAATGCAGATGTGTTTTCCCCGGGTCCTATGGTAAACATGCCGGGGGCTAGACCAGCCCGATATTGTTTAAAAAGGCTTCCACAAGGGAAGTTTTCCCCAAACCTAAAAAACAAAACAAAGAAGATTTAGGCCCGACATCTTGCAAAAAAACAAAGAAAAAGTTTAAAAAACTCTGGAAGTAGGTTCATCGAAGTAATCCGACTACCCAGAAAGGGTGGCAAATGTTTTGTCCTTTTGTTTATAAAAAAGAACGAAAAAAATGGGGCTATGCTAACTTTCGGGGCTTTAAAAAAAAAAGCCACCCCCAAAGGATAACTTCCCCCCCAAACCTTTATTTGAATTTTTAGTGTATAAAACCGCGGGAAAAACCCTCTCTTTTCATTCATGGAATTTTACTTTAGGGTTCAAAACAAATAAAAAAGGGTGAGGAAGACAAGACCAAGACAACCTTTATCACAAAATTGGGGAACTTTCCCGTTTCAAAGCTTCCCTTTTGGTCTGAGAAAAAAAAAACCCCCGGGGAACCCTATTCAGAGAGCCTGGTCCCCCAAAACTTCATGACTTTAATTTCATCCCTGAGGTTTAGGTTTTATTGTCGACGACATGATAGCCAAATCCAAAGAAGGGGAAGGCCTTTTAGATATCTTAAGGGAAATTTTTCAAACGACTTAGGAAGTTCTAACTTAATTTTAAAACCCCGGGAAAAAAGTTCCTTTTCGGGGTTTCAAAGGGGAAATTGTTAGGGTTTCGTCACAGCCAGGGGGGGCAAATTAAAAAATTACCCCCCGACAAGGTTAAAGTCCCTATTTGAGTTTACCTTCCCCACGCTCCGTAAAGAAGTAAAAAAGCTTGCTTGGGGGGGACTAAATTATATAGCTTCCCGGTTTTTTCTAAAAACTCCCCCGACAAAGGCGGGCCCCTATTGTCTGTTGAAGAAGAACCCGCAAAGAATGGGCGACGAATGGAAGAAGCTTTTAGGACAATCAAAGACAAACTTAAAAAACCCCCCGGCCTTTTATAGTCCCCCAAACAAGGGGACCCTTATTCTTATACCTTTAAAAATAAATCCCCGAACCAGGGATGTGTGTTGGGCAGAAAGATGAAGAGGGGAAGAAACCTTTCCCAAAATTTATTTTTAGCAAGAAGTTCACAGATGGGGAAAAAAGGGAATCAGAGGTGGAGAAGACGTGTTGTGCGTTTTAAATTTTTTCATGCTCGACTAAGGCAAACAAAACCCCTTTTCTATCAAATTGAGCCAACGACAAACCCTGAAACCCTTTAAATACTTGGGCAGAGAAACCAAACTTTGGGTAGGGAGAATCTCTTAAAAGGCAAATGCTTCTATTCGAGTTTGAAATCACTTTTGTAAAACAAACTCGATAAAGGGACAGGCCTTAGCCTCAGTTTTGGACCAAACAAACCCCGTCCCAACAGATACCCAAAAAAAATAAAAAAGTCTAATTTTCCCAACGAAAACATATTAACAGAAAAAAGAAATTCCGGAAAAAACTTTTTGGGGGAGAGCAAAATGGTGGGTGAAACTGTTTTTTTCGGGCGGGGCGCCAACTAAAAAGGTTGTGGGGTTTTGGGGAATAAATATCCCCCAACGGCACTCAAAACCCTGTACACAAAACTTTCATTTTTTTTTATACAAAAAATACTGGAAAAAGGGGGAACATTGGAATTCCCTTTGGGCCTTTAAAAAGGCCTGCCAAAAGGAAACCCCCGAATTTTTAAAGGGGTAAAGGGGACTCGTCGCTCCCCAAAACTACAAAACCCAAAAGGGGAATACAAAACAAAAGACCCCAAACTGGGACCATACCATCCAAAAACCTTTTTTAGAGCTGAAATTTTGGGGAAATTTTAAAGGCAATCCCCCTTTACGTACACCCCTGGGTTCCCGAATCAGTTTTGCAATGCCCCGCCACACTAGCGTCTTGATTCCCAAAAAACAGGGAGCCGAAGTTTAACCGAAAGAAAATAGACATCGAAAAAATCGGCCCCTTATTTTTTAAAAACTGAAAAATAAAAAGATGATAAGGGCCCCGGGAAAACACGCATCAAAACCTTCCTCCAAGAAGGGAAAAAACCCGAAATGGCTAGCAAGAATGACCAAAAACGCTCAAAAAGGTTTCCGTCATTTTTTTTATCAAATGGTCCCATACTCTACAAAAGAAACATATGAAACCACCCTGTTGAGATGTGTGGACAAAAAGAAAAAGGCCCAATCATGAAGGAAAATACATGAAGGGGGAGGTGGACCTCATAAGAACGGGTACCCTGTTGGCCCGAAAAATCATGAGGTTAGGGTTTTTTACGGTAAAAACCCTGGGGTAGGATTGCATAAAGTATGTTAACACTGCCCCTCTGTTTCCCAAAATTTTACGCCAAAAACCCGGGTCAAGTCCACCCAACGAGCTACAATTTTTTTTCGGGGCCGTGGCCTTTCCCCCAAAGTGGGGAAAACGCATAACGGGCCCCAAACACCCCAACGAAAAAATCCAATGGCCACAGATTTATACTGGTGCGATTGATTACTTCACCAAAAAGGGGAGAAAACGTCCTCATATACCAAGTCACAAAAAAGGGGGGAAAGTCCGCTTTCTTAAAAAGGGACCCTAATACCCGATATGGAGTTCTTGATTTTGATCATCACCGGGACAATGGTACCAATCTCAACAATAAAAAAATGACAGGTTTTTTTTCAACAAATTTCCCCATAAACCACAGAAAAATTCCCAAACCCCCTTTTTCCCGGGCCTTTAAAAAAGAACTGGGGGGTAAAAAAAGCTAACAAAAAAATCAAGAAGATTTAAACAGAAAATGACAACAAAATTACAAAGTTGGCAAAGAAATGTTACCATTTTTTTCCCCTCATGGCTTATAGGACCAATAAAAACATCTACGGAAAACTACCCCCCTTCCATTTTTTAAAAATTGGGGAAAAGAAAGCATGCTACCAGTGGTAAATCGAGATACCATCATTTAGAATCTTACAAAAACTCATTAACAAATCGGATTGGGTAAAAAAAAGGCCCTTTATCGTTTAAACCCCGAAAGATGAAAGAAGACTTAACCCCCACTATGTCCTGGCATGTTACCAACCAAAAGGATAGCCCGAGCATTTTAACAAGAAGGGTGAACCTCCCGGGACTTCAAAGAGGGGGATCAAATAAATAAGAAAAGTTCTCCCAAAAAACCCCGACCAAAGGAAAATTCACTCCAAAATTTTTAAAGGCCCAAATTTGGGGAAAAAGGTTTTGTCAAGGGGTGCTCCCAATATTTTAAACCCAAAAGGGGTTTGGTCCCAAAAATTGAGAGACCCCGCAACATAGATGCTGTAAAGATGTACTATCCTTAGGGAAGGGAAATTTAAATTTTTCCAATGTTTATGAAAGCCAAAAGTTTGATACAAAAATTTTGTAGTCAAAGTTTTCACTTTTTACAAGCAAAGTTAATAACCCTGGGAAAGGGCAACCCAAACCCAATCAATTCTCAACCAAAAATAAATACACCTAAACACATTTTCCCCCCACTTGTCAATGAAAAATAAAACCCCTAAAAATTAAAGAAAACGTAATGTAATTTGTGATTAATTTTGTCTACTCCTAAGCATTAAAAAATTAGGGGCATTAATTTGGATAACCTTTAAACCCGAAAAGAGCTTTTTTTCATAAAGAAAAGAGGGACATCAAAAATTTTTAATCCATTTTTCAAGAAAAAAAAAGAAGCAGGGGAAAAAACCCAAAACAAGGTTCATTGTTTTGTTTTCTATCCGAGAAAAAACCCGGGAAGCATATTAAAAAAAAGGTAACTATCATCATATCATGAAAGGCATCACAAAAAAACTAACCTAGGGAAAAAGCATGTTCAAGAGTACCAATAGTCCCGCTCATAATGAAACACCCCTGGCTAGGGCATTTCCTTTTTAAAAAAGGTTAGTCACCCAAGATTGGGGACTTTCCTAAGAAATTTTTCAAAGGGTTTGTCAGGCCCCCAATATGGGCACTTTTTCCCCCGAAAAAAACCCCGTTTTTTCGGGTCGCCTCATAAGGGCACCTTTTGAGACTTCTTTTTTTAGGTTTCCCCTTTTTGGGGGATTTCCAAAAAACAATCCAAGGGTTGTCCCCCCAATAGGCACTTTCCCGAAAAAAACCTTTTCAGGGTCCCAAAAGGGGAAAACTTTTTTAGAAACCACAAGGGTAGCAAACCCAAGAGGGATTTTTCCAAAATTTATCAAAGGTTTAGTCACCCAAAATGGCACTTTCCAAAAAATCCCTTCTAAAGGGTCAGCTCATAAGGGCACCTTTTGAGACAGTTCTTTTTTTAGGTTAGTCACCTTGGGCACTTTCCTAAAAATCAATCCAAGGTTAGTCACCCAATATGGGCACTTTCCCGAAAAAGCCTGTTCTTAGGTTAGCTCATGAGGCACCTTTTGAGAAAGTCCTATCTAAGGTTAGTCAGCCAAATGGGACTTTCCTAAGAATTTTAAAAAGGTTATCAGCCCAATATGGGCACTTTCCTAAAAATCCGTTCTAAAGGGCAGCCCCATAAGGGCACCTTTTAGACACTACCACAGGTTAGCCCAACCCAAGATGGGCACTTTCAAAAATCTATTTTAAGGTTAGTCAGCCCAATATGGGCACTTTCCTAGTTTTCTCCCATTATCAGCTCTTGGGGCACTTTCGGAAACATCCTTCCCGAACAGTTGCTAGTCTAAAAAAGACGCTTCTGTCGACAGGTAGCTACTCATAAGGCGTTTCCCCTAAGTAATTTTCTTTCCAAGGTTGCAAGTCTGAAAAAAACGCTTCTTATCATCATTCCATACATTCCACTCAACGCTTGAGATTGTCCGTCCCAATTATTTAGCCCATAAAGCACTTTTTGAAAAGGGAACATTACCTTGATTTGTTAGGAACATCTTCAAACCGAGGATTATCACTCTTGGTGCATTTTCCTACTAAAACCTAATTCAAGAGGTCAAAAATGGCGCTTTTTTTTGTCTTTGTAGTTAAGTTTTTTCAAACTTTCCCACAAAGAGGGGCAGCTGTAAACACCCCATTTTTTGCACTAGGAGTCAATAATTTCAATAATAAATCAATTTTCAATTTTTTCCTAATTTTTCCAATTTAGCATAAAATAATAAAAAGTTTTTAAAAAAAAATAAATAGGAAAACACTTCAATTTTGAAAAAATGATTTCGGGAAATAGTAATAATGAATAATAAACAATTTTTTACAAATTTTTGAAATTTCAAAAAAATAGAAAAATCGCAATTGCATATATGCAATTTTGCGAAAAAAAAATAAAATCGCGAAAGTGGGCTAGCCACTGGTCCGGACCATGGCTAGGTGCCCCGGGCCCGGGGGGGGGGGGGGGGGGCCTTGTCAAAATTCGAATCGCGGAGGAAGCAGTTTTCCGCGTTTTGCAATTTTTTGACTTATCCAGGACACGCGGAAACATCTGATTGGCTGAAAAACCACACGTCGGGCGCGTGATCGTCTCCTACCCCCAGCCCAGATCGCCGGCGAAGAAAAAATTCGTATTTTCGGGCCTTTGATTCATTTTTTTGCACAAATCCAACAGATCTTCAACAAAGATAAGATAAACATTACTAATTAAAATCAAATCGCAACAAATCGTTGGATGGGGACAATCGGGGTTGGGTTTTTTCAACCGAAAATCCGATCAGCTTCAATCAAGGAAATCCGAGCTTATCCAGCCGATTTCAATCGCCTAAAATAGAGGAGGAAAAGGGGAAGCAAGAACACATATCAGAATTGCGAGAGAGAGAGAAAAGATGTGATCAGAGGAAACCCAAATTTGCGACCGCCGATCGGAGTTGAGCCACCAAAGGAAACGTTCTGGAGTAAACCGCCCCACCATCGGATTCAGCACCCTCAAGAAGCTAGGATCGACACTTCACCCCCGCAAAAGACCGCCGGAACGTCGTGAATGAGCCAAACCCCCGCCGCCGTGTCCGACCGATCCGACCCGACCCGATCGACCCACTGACCCGACCCGCACACCAAACTCGGATCCAGTAAGTCGGATTTTCCGATTTTTTTATTTTTATTTTTTTTATTTATTCTGAATTAATTAAATTAATTTATTATTGTTATTTATTTATTTTTTTATATATTTATGTGTTATTCTTAATAAATAGGAAAATATAGAAATTAATTTTTTTTTTTAGAATTTAATAATGTAGAAAAATAATAATAAATAAATAAATAAAATAAAAAAAATAAAATAAATAATAAATAAAAAAAAAAAAAATAATAAAAAATTAGGAAAATAATCATAAATTTTTCGATGTCAAAATGGGATGGATAATAAACCAAAAATCCCAAAAAAAATAAAAATTCTCAAAAATCACAAAAATCAACAAAAATCCCCAAAAATTCTCAGAACTCACGAAAATAACAAAAACATAAAAATTTAATAAAAAATTAAATAAATAAGTTTTAGCACTTAAAAAATCATTTTCATCAAAAAAAATCAAAATTGATGTTTCGCTACAAAAATCATTTTCAAAATGAAATCAGCTTAGGTTTAGAGTTTTTAGGAAAAATCCCAAAATGGTAAGAACATAAATCGAAAGAAATTTCAAAAATTAAAATTCACCCATGCACTAAAGATTTTCAGAAAAGCGAATTACGGCTTTTTTGATCCTGAGTAGCAGGTACGTGGGCACCCATTCGAGTCAACACATAAAATAAATGAAAAATCCTTTTTTCATAAATAAATTCAAAGACATAACAAAAATTAATAGAAACACAATGAAACACATTTCTAAAAAAAGAACAATTTAGGAGATTAGGTGGTAACCGTATTTTGGTTTTTAGGTTAGCCTCCGGACTTAGAAACTCTGGTTTTTCCCCTTTTTTCTCTCTTCTCATAAAAACGAGAAGAAGAAATAACGACGACAGTAGTCCAAATTAAGACTAATCCGCTCCTTTAGTCTTAATTCACTTTTTTCCAAACAAAGTTGGGTGGGGACTCCAAAAATCAAACGAAGTTCCTAATTCAAGTCGAGGAAACTACATTAGATGACATAGGGGCTAGTCTAGATCGGTTAGGAATGGGAATTCAAAAATTAGACTCGACACTCATCAGATAACCTTATCCTCCTCCTCTTTGGATCTATAAATAAACCCCTTGTGTGAACCTTTAGAGCATCCTTGGTTTTAGCATCCTTGGTTTTAGCGTCATTTTTTTTTTTTTATTGAATCATTAGAATTCCCCTTAGGAACTTTAGGATTTTAAAATCTCTTTTAAATTTTTTTTACATTTCATGTTATTCCAAATTTTAGTTTGAAGAAAAATGTTATTTTGCTGAAGTCTGCTTTCAAATTGAAGAATTCTAGGAATCATTTCGGAGGATTGAAGTTCTACAAAACTCTTGAAGAATATAGCAATTGTTTCATTTTACTTTTTTTTTCTTTTATGCCATTTATTAGTTTTTTCTTGTTATTCAATATGAATTTCCCTTGCACCTATTTATTTCAATTGTTCTTATGCAATCTACTCCATAATGTTCTAAATCATCCTTGTGGGAAACATGATGAAGCCATAATTCAAACAAAATGATCATTGTATTCATGTTATAGGACATATAGATATATGGAATTTTCATATAAGAAGTCCTGCTATGAATTGTATTTTGTAATTGAAATCAATGCATAGGAATGTAATGACTCGAAAGAGAAATTTTAAATTTTATCAGGAATTCCAAAATAAATTTAATAATTCATGCGGAAGCACATTATTGAATTTTATTAGAAATTGACCTAAGTGTTTTGTGCAATATTTTTATTAAATTTTTCACTAAGGGATTAGGAGAAATTATTTTAAAGATATTTTGGGAATCATATAATTGGGAAAATTTATGATTGTGAATTAGAATCCTTCATTGATTTTAATTAGCAGGAGCTATTAAATTAAATTAGGGTAATGTTACTTTAAAACTTGATAAAGGATTAAGTTTTGTCAATTTCTTGTGAAAATCCATATTGCTATGATTAAATTTTAACATGAAGGCAATATGATTAGTAGAATTAGGGTGGATTCTATTTCCCACCACCAATTCATTTTTTTTTCAAACACAATTCCCTTTTTACGCATTTACATAATTCATTCACATTTGATCTCATCAAATATCATTGCCTAAATAATAGTAGAAATTGTATAGGTCTATTACTTTAAACAATCTTCATGGTTTGACACTCTTTTCTCACTATATTACTTGATCCGATCCGGTACACTTGCCGATATTTATTCACGCTCATTTTATATCTCTTTTTGCGTAAAATCAAGTTTTTAGCACCGTTGCCAGGGATTTATTAATATTAGACCATTTTCAGATTCCCATTGTTTAATCTAGGCGCAATTATTATTATTATTATTTTATCATTGTGTGAATCATTTCCTATTCTCTTTGAGGTTCTTTTATGCGCAAGAGTAGAAGTGCTGAACTTCTACCAATTAATCTTTAAAATAGAATGCACCTTACGACAACTTAGAAGAGAGCAGAGAAGAACCGAAAGAAGAGAACATGGTGGATGAAACAACAATCGGATTCAGGGTGTTGGTAGAACACTTCGGGAATACACGATATCTGTTGTTTCAGGGCCTGCAATCAGAAGACCGAAAATTCAGGCTAACAATTTTGGTTAAAA
>JBBMOL010003232.1:0-17407 GCA_037954665.1 Laguncularia racemosa | reverse complement strand
TCCTATAATTTAAAGATTAGTGCAATATTAAAATAGAGGATGCCTAATGGCCCATGAAACTTTCCTTGATTTACCATTGATTTCTAACACCTGTACTGTTTGGTGGCGATTATTTGTTTATGTAGCCGCCTAGAAGGGATTCTCAAGAGAAGGAAATCTCAGTGCACATGGTTTCCATAAAGAGCGGGCTTAGCTTTTGAGGCATGTCTTAAGTGTGACCTTAATTAGCCGATCACTTTGACAATATGTTTACATCAATTATTTAAGTGTCTTGTTTTTCCCAATTCTGCTTTTTATATGGAGGTAGTTTGGTTAGTCGCATTTACTATCCAAACCAAACTAAATCATGAAACATGATTTTCATATAGCTTAATTTAAAATTTTTGCCTAATTAACAAAATTATAATTTAGTTTGATTTATATTATAAATTAAATCATATTAAGTTATTTAAGAAAATATATTTATGTACCATATAATCTTATATGACTAAACTCATTTATTGAATACATGGATTGATTTTATATAAAAGGATGGTAAAGTTGATATTTATATAGTTAAAATATTTTAAATATCTATTAACAAATGGAATAAGATAATGATCTCTTCCTTATAAATGATTGGTAAAGTAACTATCTAACATAATTACTCTTACTATAAAACGATGAATTGCAATTCCTTTACCACTTTGTTTAGTAAGGATTCTAAGAAAGTTTCCTTTTGTTTAAAAAAGGAGGGAAAGGGGAGGAAATTGATTTTGAAGAGAAAGCTTTCCCTTGAACCCATGAAAACTATTCTCTCCAATTATGGAGAGAATTGGAAAGATTTCATATAAAATTATTATTTTATTCTTAAAGTAAAAGCATACTTTAAAGTTATAAAAACTTTTATAACATTTTGATAAAATAAAAAATCATTTTATTAATATTCCTTCCACTTTTCTTCCTTCCTTATCTAAACAAGGAAACCTATAGTTTTTTCCTCTTACTTTCTTTCCTCTGTAATTTATTCCTCACACTTTCTTTCCACATTAATTCCTTCCCTCTCTCCAAAAATAGTGTAAAAGATCAAAAGAATAGTTATTCTTTGATTTTTATTATATTATTATATTTACCAATGAAACCTAAAAGAAACTATAAGTAAGAATTATTACTTCTCTATTTCATTGTATTTTTTAAGAAATATAATTCTATTCTTACCTTATTACATTTCGTAAATCAAACTTATCATGAAAGTCTAATGATAATTGTTTTATAATGCTTCATTCTCATAATCAATATTAGTAATGATGGCTAAATTTATGGATGCTAATGGACTTCTATGCCAATGGTTATTGCTTATTAGTACATAGAAATTAAACTCATCATTGCTTGGGTTTCTTATTATTGAATATGACGGATGTAAACACCTCATTTTTGCCCTAATGATCAATAATAATAAAAAATAATTAATTTCCATTTTTTCTAATTTGTTCTATTTTTTCCTCTAATTTATCAAAAATAGGAAAAATGTTAAAAAAATAAAAAAAAATAGAAAAATACATCAAT
The DNA here is from genome assembly GCA_037954665.1 of Laguncularia racemosa. Taxonomy (NCBI): domain Eukaryota; kingdom Viridiplantae; phylum Streptophyta; class Magnoliopsida; order Myrtales; family Combretaceae; genus Laguncularia; species Laguncularia racemosa. The sequence goes on along the minus strand of JBBMOL010003232.1, from coordinate 15,862 downwards.
TTTGGAAAATAATTACAGAAATGGCAATAAAAAGGATTAAATAATTTTTACAAATTTTTGAAATTCCAAAAAATACAAAAAAAAAATAAAAAAATCGCATTGCATATATGCAAATTGCGAAAATAATAAAATCGTGAAAGTGGGTTAGCTCAGCTGGTCCGGACCAAGGTCAAGCGCGCACAGGAGTGGGCTCGGTCAGGGGTTCGAAACGCGGGAGAAGCAGAATCCGCATTTTGCAAAATTTTTCTCTGCTTGGGACACGTGTCAACATCCGATTGGCCGGGGCGAACGCACGCGCCGGACGTGTGATTGTCTTCAACTTCTGTTCGAGATCGCTGGCGAGGAGAAAAATCCGAATTTCGGCCGTTTTGATTCGATTTTTTGCACAAATCCAACAGATTTTCAACAGAAATAAGATAAACATTATCCAATTGGAATCAAATCGCAACAAATCGATTGGATTTGCACAAATTGGAGATGGGTTTTTAACCGCAAATCCGATTTGCTTCAATTGGTGGAAATCCAAGCTTATCCAGCTCGATTTCTTACGCCTATAAATAGAGGATGAAGTGGAGAGGTAGAAGTACAGATCAAAAGTGAGAAAAAGAGAGGAAAATGAGAGAATCGAAGCCTCGCCGGAGTTCTTCAAACCGTAATCACCGAGCAAGCGTCGAGAAGCCACCAGGAGGCGTTTCTAAAGCAAACCAGCACTAAGTTGAGTTCCTCACCCCCAAAAACCTAGGAATCGACACCTCAATCGCTTTGAAAGGCCATCAGAACGTCGTCAATGAGCATCCCCAGTCGTTGCGTCCGACCCAACCCGTGCACCGACCCGGATCCAAGTAAGTCGGATTTTCCAATTTTTTGTATTTATTTTATTTATTTCGAATTTATTTATTTACTTATTTGTTATTTATAATTCGAAAAAATAGAAAAATGTTAGAAATTAGATTTTTTTTTTAGGATTTGATTTAGTATGAATAATAAAAATAAGAATAATAATTATAATAATAAATAATAAAAATGTGAAAATTTACAAAGAAAATAATAAAAATATTAAAATAATAATAATAATAATAATTTAGATTTTAAAATAGGATAGATTAAAAAATCTAGGAGAAAAATTTTCAATAAAAATTTAATAAAAATAAAAAAAAATATAAAAAAAAATTCAATAAAAATTTATAATAGTAGAAGTGAGTTGAAAAATAGAAAAATGGAACTTTTATCACTTAGAAAAATCATTTTCTTAAATAAATTCGAAATTGGTTTTTTCCTTAAAATATTATTTTCAAAAATCAAATTATCAAGCTAGGACTTAGATTTTTTTAGAAAAATCCTAAAATGGTAAAAACATAAATCAAAAGAAATTTCATAATTAAAATTCACAAATATACTAAATTTTTTTTTTCAGGAAAAGCGAACTACGGCAAGTTTGATCCTGAATAGCAGGTACGTAAGCACCCACTTAGGGCAACCCTAAAAAGGAATAAAAATCATTTTCTCAGAATAGGTTATTCAAGAATAAAATAAAAAGACAACAAAAAATGAAATAAAAGACATTTCTGGATAAAGTAGATTTTAGGAGATTAGGTGGTAACCTTAGGGTTTTAATAGGTTAGCCTCCGAACTTAGAAACTCTGGTTTTCCCCTTTCCTCTTTTTACAAAAAATGAGAACAGAAAATCACGTTGACTAGTGGTCCAAATTTGGATTGATCTGCTCAATTAATCCTAATTCAATCTTTCCCAACAACAGTTGGGTGGCGACTCCAAAACAAAACGAAATTCTTAACTCAAGTCGAGGATCTACATTAGATGAGCATAGGGTCTAGTATAGATCGGATTAGGAATGGAAAATAAAAAATTAGACTCGACAACGGGTATTAGTTAACTTTTATTTAGTCTTGCTATTATAATTCATAGCATCTTAATTAATGTTTTTAGTCTCCTTCATAGGTCATGGGTAACTCATGGATAGCTCACATAAGAAGGAAGAAATGGAGCATAATCCTTCAACCCACACAATGAGAAAGATGAATCATTTTCTATATAGGGGTTGATGTGACTGACATGTCACGTACAACAAGTGTGATGGTCAATCTTAAAGAAGTTTTGAATTGAGGACATGTGGAGGGACATCATAGAGAGATACATTAGAGGAATACACAAACTCAAATTCTCAAAGCGTATGTGTAACAACAAATCACATTTGGAGTTCTTCACACGTTTTTTAATCATTCTTGATAAAATTGATGTTTGATCTTCTATGGAATCATTTCAATAGGGTGCCAATATTTCTTTGAAGCTTACCTCCAAACTTCAAATGTTGCAAATATGGAGAGAAACCTTTTATTTATAGAATTTGAAGTTTAATTTCAACCATTTTTTGAGATAGATAGTTGTTATAGACCATTGACGGTGACTAGTAGATTGCTTTTGATGATCCAATGAATGGATTCATCCCTTCTTTTTATTTTATAATGGGATGGACTTTAACATGGAAATGGGATTAGCTAAGCTTAACTCTTCTTCTCTATAAAATAAACCTAGCTTTTTAAGAAATAATCTTGAGGCTTATTTAAGCCCTCTTAAGGTTTATTAATACCAAAAGAAATACAAATGAGCTCAAAAGCACCTTCTCTAAGTTTAGTTTTCATACTTGAGAAAACCAAACAAAGTAAGAATGGAATAATTGGTCAAAAAATTCATACTTTGAACCAGTTGAGCCATGATTGAGCTTGGTTTTTTTATCAGATTATTAGCCCAAAAAACTACTCTTTATATTGAATTAGATTAAAAATTCAATTAATGAAATAATCCTTTTTATCTTTCAAATATGTATTACTCATGATGTGGGATAGAGATTACTTTTTCAAAATGAGGCCGGGGTATTTGAAATTCAAAGGTTTTGATTGGGTTGGACTAAAATATAGACGACTTTCAATTTACTTGTCTTGTCTAAAGAAACAAAATCTAAATCAATGTCCCAGAAAAGGTGCAGGCCAAAGTATATTTCATGTTTTAGAAAAGCAAATCCGAAAATGAATAGAAGACCTATGCAACGTGATTTCCCAAAATGTACCCAAAAATAAAATAAATAAAAATCTTAGCTCGATTCAATTAGATTTCTCGCTCAACTCAATCTACAAACATGTACCACAGAACTTATTTATGCTTATTAAGTAACCTTTTTTTTTTCTGATTTTCTCTTTGCATATGCGGAAATTTTATTTTACATGATACCAAACCTTATACATATGAAGGAGAAAAAATGAAAATCATGATCATATAATTCTAATAAGTTCTCAATTGGGGTTGTATTGAACCCAAAATTTCCTAGTCTCAGTTTCCATACTAAAATCCTCAAAATTTTACTCAATTTTACCAACGCCATCCCTCAAGTGGGAATTGTAAACAAAATTAATGCAATAAATTCAAAGAATGCTCGTAAAAATTGTAATTTTTTTAATAAATTCGTAAATATTATATTTATAATAATTATTATAAAAATAAGTTTTTAAAAATAATATTATATCCTTGAGTATTGTATTAAATAGAATATACTGTTAATGCGTCAGAAATCATAATTAAAGAAGACTTATTTTACCTTTGAATCTACCCACTATTCAGTAAATTGTATAGCTAATATCTAAATTAGTAATTTTTAAAATTTTATTATCTTTAACCCTTTTAACGAGTTTCCGAGCATCCATGAACGGCTGCGGGTTTTCAATCGCCGTCCATCCGTCGGGACCGGTGGGACCACTTTCTCAACATCAAGTGCTCGGACACGTGTTACAGTGATAGTACGATCTTAAGACTCGAAGTCTTGCTTTTATATTATTTATTTATGAAGCTGGTAATAAAATAAGATAAGAGGGGACGACGAGAAATCATGAGACAGAAGTGAGGGTCCCGTGGGCCAGAGCGGCGGGACCGGGAATTAGGAAGGTAGAAACGCGGCTTGACCTATTCTCGTGGGCCCCACACTTTGGCCATCCAAAATCTTTGCGGTGGATTCGCTTTTATATGAGATCTACTGCAAGTTTTCTCACCTGTTTCCATTTAGCACTCTTTCCATCCAGACGAATACTGTGTTTGGTAAAACGGGGCAGTTGAAGAACGGGAGGAGAAAAACGGGGAAGCGAAGAAAAAATAAAAAATAAAAACTCAGATAAGACAAGGAAAGAGGAAGTGAGAGAAATTGAAGGGCAAATTTTTCCATTTATATGCTTAATGGCTAATCTCGTATAGATTCAACTAAGGTTGAATGACGTATTTAATCCCGGCTAACATTGACTTTTAATCGGTCATTTTTGAAAAATAATCCATATAGCTCTATTATTTGACTTTTTCTTTTATTCATAATATTAGCATATATCACTAATGGATACCACAAAGTACAAACAAAGCCATCAAAAAATGAAGACCACATAAGTTTCTCTTTGATATATCGTACTAATCAACTGGAAGTTTGTTTGATTAGTTGGCCTTGGTTTAATGTTGGGTGAAAGGAAAAGGACAGCAAGGAAACTCTTGTGTACACACATACATGAAGTCAAATGCCTGTACTAAAGTCAAAAGAGCACTGTCGGAGTTGTTTTTACATCCATTTGGTACATGCCAAATCATGACTTTGAAATGGATGGGTGTCCTCTTTCTTCATGTTGATTTATTTATTATTTTCTATTCACCGCTGACGGCAAAATGCAAAATAAAAGTACCGTGGGGTCATAAATATTCTAATTACGTCGTCAATTTTACAGGTAAGAGATATAAAAGAATACATCTTTTGAAAAAACAGTTAAAACAAAAAAAAAATAAAATTAAATCGTGTCATAATTAATACGAGTTAAATTATGTGTTTAAACATTCGTCTCTTATAAATGTAAGAGATAACTACTTTTTTAAAAGGTTCAAAGATATTCTTATAATTATAAAATAAATTAGAAAGCGAGATGTTTATGGAGGAATACTGTGGTAGGAAATCTAATCTAAGTTCCACGAAACAACATCGAATGCTACCAATTTGGAGGAGCCCATAATCTCAGAAAGAGGCTCCGAAACTCAACCGTCCGTAAGAGTTGAGTTTGAATCACCCATGTGAGTATGGGATGGTGCAAACAGATGAAAAATAGGTAAATTGTAAAACCAAATAATTATTTATCAAACAAATTTAATTAAAATTAACATATTCTATATTATTTAATCTTATACAGTATCAAAACTATATTTTACATAAAATTTCATAATGTATTTTTGTATAACATGTTATGAGTGCATACGTTCTTATACATAAATGAACAAATATACAAAAGATTCTCAAATGATAGAACTCCGGGTCACTAGTTGTTGATCTTATTCATTCGAGTCGTTAACGCAGCCTATGCTTTTTGAAGGTCATAGTGCTGATGGTGGCGGCCTGCTTTGCACATGCTTTTCGGTCTTTGGTAATTTAAGTAAACAGTAAAAGTGGATGGAGAGAGAAGAAAATGATATAAAATATTTCTATTTTTATTTTTATTTTATTTTTTCAAAATTAAAGAGACATAGGGTAGGAATAATGTTAGTTTAAATATAAAAGTAACTTTTATTTCCATTTATTTCTTTTCTATAATACCAATTAAATAAAGAAAGCGGAATCTTTCTTTCTTTTTACCATTTTGTTTTTATTTCCTTCCTACATTTGCAAATACAAAATGAAATTTATAATTTTTTGTATTTCCAATCACTTCTACCATTCCTATTCTATCCTCCAAAAATAAAAACAAAAAGCAAAAAAAAAAAAATTTCAAATATAGTATAAGTATGAATAAAAACCTGAATGGTAAGTACTTCTTACTTAGATAGAATTAGCATTTTATATAGATTATATATTTTAAGTATAATAGAATTTACAATTATAACAATATAAAATATATGATGTATAATCTGACGCTATATATAATGAATTCCCCCACCACAATGGCTATATTTCAAAACAATCATCATTAACCATTTTATTTTATTTTATTTTAGAGAGTAATTATTGGTTTAGACTTAAAAAAAAAAAAAAAATCCCCGTACAGACCCACGACATTCCATAACGAATACGACGGCCTACAAGGCTCCAACGTGAATTCTCACGTAAATGGGAATTGGAGTGTGGAAAGCAGACAAAACGGTTGAGTCCTCGTTAGCCGACAGGCTTCATGTACCGACAGAAAAAAAAAAATAATAATAATAGTAAATATGGTCGGCGATTGTTTATGTTTCGACTATCTTACGGTATTGTAATGGAATATTTTGGCTTAAACTTTCGCTAACATTTTAGTATAGTTTTGGTACGGATTTAAAATCGGATATTTAGTTAACGGAAACCACAAACATGAAATGGTGGATAGTATTCTAGATATATCGTATCCGTTATAATTCATTATTGGCCAATATATGTTTTTTTCCGTCGGTACGTCCAACCTGTTGGCTAACGAGGACTCGATCGCACGTTTGCTTTCCCAAGGCCTTTTCCCATTTAGATGAGAATTCACGTTGCAGGCCGTCGTATTCGTTATGTAATGTCGTGTGAGTCTGTGGGCGTGGGTGGGTTTTTTTTTTTTAAGTCTACACCAATAATTACTCCCCAGAATAAATAAATAAATTGTTTAATGATGGTTGTTTTGAATTATAGCCACTGTAGCAGGCTATTTGCACGACACATCCATCGTCCAGATGTATAATTTTCATTGTTCATTTCAACGTGATTTCGTCCTTTATTTACATCAATTTAATAATTTTTATTATTTTTTTCATCGATTCAACAATATTTATTCTCTATTTAAACTAAAATTTAAAATATTCATCTTTTAGTGTGTAATTTTTCCATAAAATATGTAGCACAAAAAATGATATAATTAGTATTTCCATGTTGTCACTTGATTTTTTCCTACCAACATCGTTTATCTTTAAATATTTCCTTAATTTATAAGGATAATTCTTTCGTAATAAGGTTCGATTCAAATCCTAAATAATTTTAAGCGGTTCAATTTGGAATCTTGGATGAACTAAATCACTTTGAGCCAAACCAAAAAGCACTACTAGAGAAAAACAAAACATCAACCTTCTACATTATTGACTTTTTTTTAGTTAATTTATTCTATTTGATTACAATCAAATATAAATTATTGTAACCTTAAAAAATTTAATATTTTACCCTATGATATATAGTCATTTACTAAATGGGTGATAAGTACTTGTATTTCTTAATGCCAAAACATGATTAAGACGTAAAAAATCCATTAAAAAAAATAAATATTAGGTATGGTAAAATATAGCCATAAAAGAGATGATAAAATTAAAAAGAAAAGAAAAAAAAAAGCTCGGATCAAACTAAACCGCTCTAAAACGGTTTGGTTCAACTTTTACAAATATTTAAGAAAGTTGTTTCCAAAGCAAATTATGAACAAAACTATAAAATTTGATTCAATTCAAGCATTAATCTCGAAACTGGATTAAATTGCACATAATCTAACCCTATTGGTTTGTCCTATCGATTTAGGATACCCTGGAAATTGGATGTCCTGATCCTGCTCATTAGCGCATGTAAAATTCCAATTCCATCTTTTTATCACAAGCTGTAGAACTCTGTCGCAGCTAGATGGGGTTGATGAAACAAGTGTTCGGCCTAGTGGGACGTCGTGTTAAGGGAATTTTGGTCGAGGCCTAGGGAGACTAGGTCCAATTTGGATTGGCTGGCAATCGTGATTAATGTGCTTTGGCAACTTTAAAGAAAAATCCGTGGAAAGGAAAAGAAAAAAAAGATTATAGAAAATTTATTTGAATATAAATAGTACCAATGGAAGAAAATTGATGAAAACGTTTTATCATCCCTTATTCGGTTAACATAAAAGAAATGAAAAGAAGAAAGAAACAATAGGATAACTTGACTTAATGACCTTCTTTTTATCCTAATCATTTCTTTTTTAGAAATCCTATTGTAATCTCTTACAATTTTTATTTATTTCCTTTATTTTCTCTCTAAATTTGAAGGGAAACAAAAATGGGCTAAAGAGAGAAAATTTTCAACTTTTTTCTACCCAGTCCATCCCATTTTCATTCCTCACTATAAATACCAAAGCCTAATTTTCTTTTATTTCTATGGTTTCCTTCAATTTTCACCCTATCCAAACAATGCCTAGTAATGGTTAAGTTTCGTAGCTTCTTTAAAGTTGTCACATTGGGCTCATGCTCTTGGGATGATATAGGGTAATTCTTGGTTTTGTGTTTTGTAAGTCATAATCAAGTTTCACTTCTTATTTTCTACGTATAAGGGGGCTACGAAGAGGGAAAACACACAACGTTGGGCATGTCTATAAACCTGTGAAAGTCTTGGCACCAACCCGAGAGCCGAGTTGGCGGTTGTTAAGAATTGAGCAGCACTTAAATTATATTTATCAAGAATACACATCAGAAGTTACTTAAATGGTACATGAAGAGGACATTAGCGACATGTAATAAGCAAAGGGACGAAATCTGGAAAATAAAAAATAAAATAAAAAAGGACAGTTGATAATTCTTTGCATTTTTCCTTCTACTTTTCTTGTACTTTCAGTTTAGGAACCTTAGGATAGATTGGTCATAAGACATGTATGCCTAAATCCTTTCCTTGCAATCTGTTTGTATTTTTGATGTTTTTGTACATTGAAATTGAAAGAATAGAAATAGGAAAATTTTGAATCCTAAAAGTCAAGAATAAGAGATTTATGTAGACGGCTTATACAAAACAAATGCTTGATTCTTTTGCCTTTTTTTTTTTTTTTTTTCTTAATGGGATTTCGTGTTTAATTCGGCTAGATATTAAGGCAAATTGCTTAATTGAGAATGAACAATCAAAACCCGCACTTAACAGAATAACCATGCTTTAGGAGGAACATATCCTTATGTCTGATAGATAAGTTTGAGGTGAAGATATAAAATTAAACTAACTAAAAGTATGCACAATGTGTGATAAATAATTGAATTTTTATTGTAATTTTTTTAATGGGCTAAAATTGCCAAACTTTTCTTTAAAAGCAAAAAAAAAAAAAAAACTATTAATATGGTAAAAATTAAACTTGAAATTTGAAAAAGTGTGAACCCTGTTAATCACCAACTTTGCCTTTTCCTCCTCCTTATATTTTGAAAAATAACAATTATTGAAAAATATTACTCAACCAAATAAAAAAAATATAAAATTAATATTTGCAAAGTAATTATAATAAATTTCTATCTCTTTTTAATGCAATACAACCTTTCCACCACTAGTGACTTTTTAAATTTAAGTTATTTTCATGCCCCTTCATTTTTTTTTCAATGCATAATAATATAGGCATAAATCCCCTGTAACTTTTGATCTACCTTTGTTTATGAATTTTCCTAAGTTCTACTATTCATCATATCAATATTTGTCAATTTAAATCAGTTTTAAATTCTACCATTGATTGACATTAATAAATTTAAGTTGAAAAATATAGATATAATTTAATTTACTTATTGTTTTAGATTTTTATTAATGAAATATTTAATTTATGAACATTATAACAAATAAAAATTTCATGATTTTTATTTTCATATATGAATAAATGTTCCTATTGCATATTTTTAATTTGGAAGTTTGTTTTTCTTTTGAAAAGGCATTAAATTAGAGTGTAATTAATATTAGAGTACACCATTAATAGGAGTGGACAAAAAAAACCAACCAAACCAATCCACCAATCGAACCAAAGTAAATCAAAATTACGCCTTTTTTTTTTTTACAATTTAGTTTGGAAAATTTCTAATTCAAATCAAACAAAAAATTTATGATTGGTTTGAAGGATTAATCTAAACTAAACTGTTTTGAAAAAATATAGTGATAATTTATTTATAGCTAAAAAAAATTCTTTTATTATAATATAATATTTAAAAGAGTTTTTAGTTTATCTTTATTGAAAAATATATGTATTTAAATTTTATAACCATTGTCGAATCTAATTTTTTTGAGCTTCCCATTCCTAATCTGATCTAGACTAGACCCTATGCTCATCTAATGTAGATCCTGACTTGAATTAGGAATTTCGTTTAGTTTTGGAGTCACCACCCAACTGTTGTTGGGAAAAATTGAATTAAGACTAATGGAGCGGATTAGTCCTAATTTGGACCACTAGTCGTCGTGATTTCCTCTTCTCATTTTTGTGAAGAGAGGAAAAGGGAAAACCAGATATTCTAAGTTCGAAGGCTAACTTATTAAAACCTTACGGTTACCACCTAATCTCCTAAAATTTATCCTATCTCGAAATGTCTTTTATCTTATTTATCTTTTATGGTGCTTTTAAGTGAATTATTCTAGGAAAATGATTTTTATTCCTTTTTAGGGTTGCCCCAAATGGGTGCTTACGTACCTGCTATTCAGGATCAAACATGCCGTACTTCACTTTTCCTGAAAAATTTTAGTGTGTTTGTGAATTTTAATTATGAAATTTCTTTTGATTTATGTTTTTATCATTTTAGGATTTTTCTAAAAAATATAAGCCTAAGCTTGATAATTTGATTTTGTGAAAATAATAATTTTAAGGAAAAACACCAATTTTGGATTTATTTAAGAAAATGATTTTTCTAAGTGATAAAATTTCATTTTTTTCTTCTATTTTTCAACTCATTTCTACTATTATAATTTTTTATTGATTTTTATAATTTTCTACATTTTTATTATTTATTATTATAATTATCTTTTTATTTTTATCTCATTAAATCCTAAAAAAAATCTAATTTTAACATTTTTCTATTTATTGAAATATAAATAACAAATAAGTAAATAAATAAATTTCGAAATAAAATAAAATAACTAAATAAATAAAAAAAATCGAAAAATCCGACTTACCTAGATCCGGGTTGGTGCGCGGGTCGGGTTGAAGCGGGTCAGGTCGAGTCGAGTCGATCGAATGCAGCGGCTGGGAGTGCTCGTTGACGGCGTTCCGGCGGCCTTTTGCAGCGGTTGAGGTGTCGATTCCTAGGTTCTCGGGGGTGAGGAACTCAACTGTGGCGGTAGTTTGCTTCAGAAACTCCTCCTGGTAGCTGCCCAACACTTGATCGGTGGTCGCGATATCGAACAACTCCGGCGAGCTTCGATTCTCTCTTTTTCTCACTTTTGATCCGTGATCCTGCCTCTCTACTTCATCCTCTATTTATAGGCGTTCAAAATCGAGTTGGATAAGCTCAGATTTCCACCGATAGAAGCAAATCGGATTTGCGGTTAAACAAACCAACTCCGATTCGTGTAAATCCATCAATTTGTTCAGATTTGATTCCAATTGGATGATGTTTATCTTAATTCTGTTGAAGATTTGTTGGATTTGTGCAAAAAATCTAATCAAAACGGCCGAAATTTGGATTTTTCTCCTCACCGGTGATTTCGGACAGAGGTTGAAGACGATCACGCGCCCAACGCGTGCGTTCGCTCCAGCCAATCAGATGTTGCCACGTGTTCCAAGTAAAGAAAAAATTCGCAAAACACAGATTCTACTTCCTCCGCGTTTTGAACCCCTGACCTTGCACCCCTGCGCGTACGCCTGACCCTGGTTCGGACCAGCTGAGCTAGCCCACTTTCGCGATTTTATTTATTTCGCAAATTGCATATATGCAACGCGATTTTTTTATTTTTTTGTATTTTTTGAAATTTCAAAAATTTGTAAAAACCATTTAACCCTTATTATTGCCATTTATGAAATTATTTTCCAAAATTGATGTATTTTCCCATTTATTTTTATTTTTTGAATATTTTTCCTATTTTTGCTAAATTAGAGAAAAATATGAAAAAATTGGAAAAAAATTGTGGTTGATTATCATTGATCATTAGGGCAAAAATGGAGTGTTTACAACTGCCCCTCTTTGTAGTAAAGTTTGGAAAACTTAACTACAAAGACAAGAAAGACGCCATTTTTGGCCTCTTGATTGAATGGATAATGCCTTGTTTGGCTGGTTATCTGGAATTTGGTCTCTAGTAGGAAAATGCTCAATGAGCTAATAATCCCACGAGTATTTTGTGATGGTTGGTATTGCTTAGGAAACAACTTAACAATCTAGAGTAATGTATCCTCCCGAAAAGTGCTATATGGGCTGACTAATTGGCGATAGGAAATATCTCAAACATTGTTTAGGAGTGTAAGATAACTGACGATAGGAAACGTCTTATTGGACTAGCAACCTTGAAGAGAAGATCATCTTAGGAAGCACTCTTATGAGCTGGCCACCTGTTAATAGAAGCGTCTGACTAGACTAGCAACTATTTTGGAAAAATACCTTCGAAGAGTGCTCTTACGAGCTGACTAATCGGTTATCAAAAGTGCTCCTATGAGCTGACTAATTGATAGATTCGAGGAGTGCTCCTCTGAGTTAACTGATCGATAGATTCGAAAAGTGCTCCTCTAAGCTAACTGATCGATAGATTCGAAAAGTGCTCATTTGAGCTAACTAATCGATAGATCTGAAAAGTGCTCTTCTGAGCTAACTTTAAGGAAATGTGTCTAGGAAAGTACCCCTTCTTGGGTTAACTATCCTTAGCGGGAAGTGTCTTCTTAGACTCACGACCCTAGGGGAGAGATGTCTTGAAAGGTGCCCCTACAGGCTGACCCTAAGACAAGATATTTAGGAGAGTGCCCCATTGTAGGCTGACTAACCTATAGCATAGAGAAATGTCTCCAAAAGGTGCCTTTGTGGGCTGACCTTAACAAAGGATATTTAGGAAAGTGCCCCTCTATGGGCTAACTAACCTATGACAGAATGTCTCAAAAAGGTGCCCTTATGGGCTGACCCTAAGAGAGAATACCCAGGAAAGTGCCCCTCTATGGGCTGACTAATCCATGGTAGGAATACATGTCTCGAAAGGTGCCCCAATGTATTGACCCCACGAGAGGATGTTTAGGGAAGTACCCCAATGTGGGCTGACTAACCTATGACAAAATGTCTTGAAATGTGCCCTTATAGGCTGACCTTAGGAGGAGATATCCAGGAAAGTGCCCTATTACGAGCTGACTAACCTTTTCAAGGGGATGTTTAGATAAGTGCCCTATTGCGAGCTGACTAATCTTATGCTGTTGAACATGTTTCTACTGATTAAGCTAAATGATATGATGATAGTCATCCATTTTTAATATGCTTGCCAATTTATCGTGGATAACCAAGCAACCGAACTTTCGTGCTGGTTTGTTTCTGCTTCGCTTACTCTTGCTTTGACACGGGGTTGAAAATCTTGATATGCTTCCTTTCTTGTGCGCATGGCTCTTTTGACGGTAGTGTTATCCTACTAATGCACTAGGTCCTAATGCTTAAAAGTAGATAGGATTATATTACAAAATTTATTGAGATTCATTATCATTTTAGTGTTTATCATTCATTGGTAAAGTGATGGGTAATGTGTTTAGGAATGTTTGTTGTAATGAGAATTGGTTAGAATTATTGACCATTTAGAGACATTAACTTTGCTTGTAAAAAATAAAAACTAGACTCAACGAAATTTATATCGAATATTGGCTTTCATAAACATTGGCAAAATTTCAATTCCCTTGCCTAAGGATAGTACATCTTTACAGCATTTGTATTAATTTACTTATTGTTTTAGATTTTTATTAATGAAATATTTAATTTATGAACATTATAACAAATAAAAATTTCATGATTTTTATTTTCATATAACGAATAAATGTTCCTATTGCATATTTTTAATTTGGAAGTTTGTTTTTCTTTTGAAAAGGCATTAAATTAGAGTGTAATTAATATTAGAGTACACCATTAATAGGAGTGGACAAAAAAAACCCACCAAACCAATCCACCAATCGAACCAAAGTAAATCAAAATTACGCCTTTTTTTTTTTTACAATTTAGTTTGGAAAATTTCTAATTCAAATCAAACAAAAAATTTATGATTGGTTTGAAGGATTAATCTAAACTAAACTGTTTTGAAAAAATATAGTGATAATTTATTTATAGCTAAAAAAAATCTTTTATTATAATATAATATTTAAAAGAGTTTTTAGTTTATCTTTATTGAAAAATATATGTATTTAAATTTTATAACCATTGTCGAGTCTAATTTTTTTGAGCTTCCCATTCCTAATCCGATCTAGACTAGACGCTATGCTCATCTAATGTAGATCCTCGACTTGAATTAGGAATTTCGTTTAGTTTTGGAGTCGCCACCCAACTGTTGTTGGGAAAAATTGAATTAAGACTAATGGAGCGGATTAGTCCTAATTTGGACCACTAGTCGTCGTGATTTCCTCTTCTCATTTTTGTGAAGAGAGGAAAAGGGAAAACCAGATATTCTAAGTTCGAAGGCTAACCTATTAAAACCTTACGGTTACCACCTAATCTCTTAAAATTTATCCTATCTCGAAATGTCTTTTATCTTATTTATCTTTTATGGTGTTTTTAAGTGAATTATTCTAGGAAAATGATTTTTATTCCTTTTTAGGGTTGCCTCAAATGGGTGCTTACGTACCTACTATTCAGGATCAAACATGTCGTAGTTCACTTTTCCTGAAAAATTTTAGTGTGTTTGTGAATTTTAATTATGAAATTTCTTTTGATTTATGTTTTTATCATTTTAGGATTTTTCTAAAAAATATAAGCCTAAGCTTGATAATTTGATTTTGTGAAAATAATAATTTTAAGGAAAAACACCAATTTTGGATTTATTTAAGAAAATGATTTTTCTAAGTGATAAAATTTCATTTTTTTTCTTCTATTTTTCAACTCATTTCTACTATTATAATTTTTTTATTGATTTTTATAATTTTCTACATTTTTATTATTTATTATTATAATTATCTTTTTATTTTTATGTCATTAAATCCTAAAAAAAATCTAATTTCTAACATTTTTCTATTTATTGAAATATAAATAACAAATAAGTAAATAAATAAATTTCGAAATAAAATAAAATAACTAAATAAATAAAAAAAAATCAAAAAATCCGACTTACCTGGATCCGGGTCGGTGCGCGGGTCGGGTCGAAGAGGGTCGGGTCGGGTCGAGTCGATCGAATGCGGCGGCTGGGAGTGCTCGTTGACAGGGTTCCGGCGGCCTTTTGCAGCGGTTGAGGTGTCGATTCCTAGGTTCTCGGGGGTGAGGAACTCAACTGTGGCGGTAGTTTGCTTCAAAAACTCCTCCTGGTAGCTGCCCAACACTTGATCGGTGGTCGCGATTTCGAACAACTCCGGCGAGCTTTGATTCTCTCTTTTTTCTCTCTTTTTCTTACTTTTGATCCGTGATCCTGCCTCTCCACTTCATCCTCTATTTATAGGCGTTCAAAATCGAGTTGGATAAGCTCAGATTTCCACCGATATAAGCAAATCGGATTTGCGGTTAAACAAACCAACTCCGATTCGTGTAAATCCATCAATTTGTTCAGATTTGATTCCAATTGAATGATGTTTATCTTAATTCTGTTGAAGATTTGTTGGATTTGTGCAAAAAATCTAATCAAAATGGCCGAAATTCGGATTTTTCTCCTCACCGGTGATTTCGGATAGAGGTTGAAGACGATCACGCGCCCAGCGCGTGCGTTCGCTCCAGCCAATCAGATGCTGCCACGTGTTCCAAGTAAAGAAAAAATTCGCAAAACACAGATTCTGCTTCCCCTGCGTTTTGAACCCCTGACCTCGCACCCCCGCGCGTACGCCTGACCCTGGTCCGGACCAGCTGAGCTAGCCCACTTTCGTGATTTTATTTATTTCGCAAATTACATATATGCAATGTGATTTTTTTATTTTTTTTGTATTTTTTGAAATTTAAAAAATTTGTAAAAACCATTTAACCCTTATTATTGCCATTTATGAAATTATTTTCCAAAATTGATGTATTTTCCTATTT
>JBBMOL010003230.1:0-17427 GCA_037954665.1 Laguncularia racemosa | reverse complement strand
TAATAAAAAAAAAAATAAAAAAAAAAAAAAAAATTTAAATATAAAAAAAAAAATAAAAAAAATTAGGAAAATAAACAAAAAAATTTTTTGGGGGGTTAATAGGAAAAGACTGACCAAAAATTCCCAAAAAAACCCCAAAAAAAATCACAAAAAAATTTCCCAAAAATCAAAAAAAAACCACAAAAAAATCCAAAAAAAAAAATTTTCAGAAATCAAAAAAAATAACAAAATCTAAAAAGTCAAAAAAAAAAAACTTTAAAAAAAGATAAATAAAAAATTTTTTGCACTTAAAAAATCATTTTGTAAAAAAAATAAAAAAATTGGGTTTTTTTTTTTTCCCTATTAAAAATCTTTTTTTTTTCAAAAAAAAAATCAAGTTTAGGCTTAGGAGTTTTTTAGGAAAAACCCCCAAAAAAAATTTGTTAAGAACAAAAAAAATCAAAAAAAGAAATTTCAGAATTAAAAAATTCACCAATACACTAAGTTTTCAGAAAAGGGAAAACTACGGCTTTTTTTTTGTCCTAAAAAAAAAAGTAGTAGGCACCATTGGGGTAAACCCTTTAAAAAAAAATGAAAAATCCCTTTTTTCTGAAAAAAATTTCAAAACTAAAAAAAAAATTTAAAATGAAAACACTTTTTTTAAAAGATGAACATTTTTTGGAGATTATGTGGTAACCGTATGGGTTTTTTTAATAGGTTACCTCCACTTAGAAAATTTTTTTTCCCCCCTTTTTCCCTTTCCTTTCATAAAAAAACAGAAGAAGGTTTTAACGACGACTAGGTCCAAAATTAAGACAAAATCCGCTCCTTTAGTTTAATTCATTTTTCCCAACCAACATTTTTTGGGTGGCGACCCCCAAAAAAATAAACGAAATTTCCAACTAATCGGGATTTTTTAAATTTTGGGCAAGGGTTTTAAAGTTTAGGCGGATTGGGAAAAGGGGAATTCAAAAAAATTAGACTGACAATACCAACCCCCCCTAGTAACAAATAATAGATGAAAAAAAATCAAAATTTTTTGGGTAAGCAACCCAAAAAATCCATAACCCCTCATTAAAGCATTAAAAATTTAACAAAACACCAAAAATTTGTACCTTTTTTCCCAACATTGAAAGGGAAGGGGGGGTGGATAGGAGGGAAAAACCACTAAAAACTTCGCTTTTACACAATTTTCAAAAAGAAGTTGTTAGTAGAATGGAAAAACTTTCCCCTTGCCAAATTATAAATCTCCAAAAAAAAAAAAAAAAAAAAACACAACCCCAACATAATTTTGGGGGAGAAACTCAAAACCAATCCTAACCCCCTTAACTATGTCCCAAAACAATTTTTAAAAAAAAAAGCTTCCTTTTTTGCATAAAAAAAACCCTGAAAATTGACCCAAATTTGGCCAGGAAAAAAATTAGGCAACTTGTAAATATGATTGATATGAGGGGAAAAAATTAGGACTTGAGATGAAATGAGGGGGGTTGTTAAATTTTTTTTTCAATGGTTTAGTAAAAAACTTAGAAGGTTTTCAAATTTGTTTGATTATATTGTTTTTTAAAAAATTTTTTTTAAAAAAATGTAGGGAAAAAATTTTGTTGGGAAAGGAAAAAAAAAAATTGGGGGAGGGAGAGAGGGTCCTGTGGTTAAGGAGTTATAAGCCCCTGATGTTAGGTTGCTGCATAGAGAAGATAAAATTAAAAGATGACTAAAATAAAAAAAAAATTAAAATATTTTTTTTTTTTTTTTTAAAATCAATTTTCAAGTTTTTTTAAATTTTAAAAAGTAAAACACAATGGAAAAAAAAGGCTAGCATGTAAGATGTTCAGGGGTCCCATACCAAAATGGTTCATTTTTAATGAAATTGAAAAATGCGTTTTTTAGAGTTAATTGGGTACTAATGCCAATATTGAAAAGTTAGTCGGGAAATTTTAAAATTTAAAAAATTTTTAAAAGTAAGTTTTTTAATTGTAAAAATGCGAAAGTTGAATTAGAAAATGAAAAAATATTAACCCAAATTTTAAAAAAGGAAAAAATAAAAAATTGTAACATTTTATATTGGAATTTTTTTTATGTGGGGAAAACTATTTTTTTAGGAATTTTTTTTCTAAATATCATCATATGAATTTTTTTTTAAAAATTCGTTTTTAAAAAAATTTTATAAAAATTATATTAATGTATTAAAATTTTTTTTTTTTGTGATTGTCTTGTTTTTTCCTTTAAAAAACCTTTACCTATTTTGAAAGATATATGGGGGGAAACATTATGAATAAAAAAGGTTTACTAAATTAAAATTTTAAAGAAAAAAAATATGTGTACAAGTAAAAATGTTTTCCAAACTGTTTTTTTTACCAATCTTTTTGAATTTTTTTTTAAAACCCAAATTTATTTTTATAAAAATTTTTAATAAATTTGTATTCTATTTAGGAAAAGTTCGAGTTTGATTGTGTGTTGTTTTTTAAAACTTTTGTTTAAAATTGGGGAATTTAATGTTTTGAAAAAAATTTGAATAAAAAAAAAAACATTATTTTTTTTACAATATCTTTTTTAATTTCATTTTCTTCCCCTTTTTTTTGTTATAGACAAAAAAAATTAAAAATTTGAGTCAAGATTTTAAAAAAAGAACCATGCTAGTCAAATTTTAAATACAGAAAAAACTGAAAAAAAAAAATTTACTTAATTTGATAAAAAAAACTAGGGTTAGGTTTTAGAGAATTCCATTAAAAATGAAGAAAGATTATTTTTTTGGTATTGAAGATTGATTTTAAAGTTAATGTTACAAACTATTAAAAATAAAATAAGAAAGAATTTATTTCCCCAATCCCTATCAAATTTACTTTAATTTCTTTTTGGAAATAAAATTTGACAAATGTCACTTTGTACAATGCCATGTGTATAAGTACAAAATAAATATTTTTTGAAATCACCCCCAAAGTTTTGGAGTCTTTTGGGGCCCAACTGCAATCTAAAATTGAAGACATTTTCTCACTTAAGACTTTAGTCAACAAATCTAAAAGTTGTAAAGCCAGAAGAAAAAAATTTTAGTGTTAAAAAAACCTTGTTTTTTTAAAAATGCCCCCCTATAAATTGAAAAAAAAAACTTCTATGTCTTTGTGTCACCCTCGAAATGGGGCCTAGAAAACCTTATAAAAATTATCATGGGGCCGTGTGCACTCATTACTGATAATGTCTTAAGTTAGATTCGTAAGACTCCAAGTAAAAATTATATCTAAACAAAGTTTTTTTGTATATATAAAAAATAATAAATACAATTAGGATCCCCCTACCTAGATCAAAACCTGATCGCAAAGAATTAGATCCCCCCACCAATCAGTAAAATAGGATAAATCTTAGGTTCCAACTTTAAAAATTTTATTCCCCTGAGGGGCCCCAACACTCACTAAATAAATCTATCATTTTACAAAATCTTACTTTGTTGTTTTTTTGGGCTTCAAAACTTCAATACTTTACTTTTTGCCCATCCCCGCTTTCGTGTCATACCTGCCATAATTTTTTTGAGGGGGTGAGACCCTGGCTCATGAATGGGATGGGAAAAACTTTTTTTAATTTAAAAACCCACAAAACAAATAAAACTTTTAAAATTTATTAGGCCCTATGCTATTTACATACACAACAAAGCAAATAATTTTAAAATATTAAAAAAGTTCTATGCAAAAAAACCAAAATGTGCATTCCGTATCTTCCGGGAAAAACCCACTGAATTTAAAGGGTTTTTTTTCGCCCCCTTGGGCCCTTTAAATTGGGGGGGTTTCGAGTACCAAGTCCCCCGGGGCATTACTTGGTTTTTTTTTTTTTTTATCACTTGGTTTTAATTTTGATATTTATTAAATAACAGTGAACGCTCTCGTGCCCCCACTGCACTGACGAGCAAAAAACCCCCAAGGGACAGGTCGTTTTGGCCGTAAGCCCCACAACCCCTAATACTTTATTCACCTTTACGGAACAAGTTTCCCCTTGATTCCCTTCCAACGCTCCTTGACAGGTGGGGGCCTTCCCCTCTCAGGCCAAAAGTTTTGAAAAGATGTCTGTTTTTAAAAATTTAGGTTTCCTCTTCCCTTTAAATTAATTTATTTAGAAATGATCAAAAAACATTTTCAATCACAACAAACATCCCCTAAATAAACATAATATTTAATTTTTCCCCATCAAAGCAAGGATTATGGGGATTTCTTGGTCCCAACTTAAAACTGAAACCTAAAATTTCCCTAGAAAAGCCTATCCCTTTTTTTTGGTTTAAATTATCTCGGGGCCTTCTCTATGCCTTTTTTTTTTAAAGGAAACCCCTTTGAAAAACGCTTACGATCCCTAGATTGGGGACCCCATCCCTTTCTCTCAAATGGAAACCACTCGGGTTGGCTTTAAAATCATTTGAACCTTTTGTTTTCTTTTTTTAAAACAAAATTCAAAAATTAAAAAACTGGGGTAGATTTTCATTAACATCTTTGACACCCGTGCCCCCCAAAAACTTCTAAGTGGTTTTTTGTTTTTTTTACACTTTCGAGAGCCAATAAAAAGGTATCTCGTTTTCCTTTCGTGTCCTCATAAAATTTTTTTATATGTTTTTTTATTTAATATATAATTTTTTGTGGTGTTTTGGTGTGTGGTGTGGTATGTGTGTATTTTACATATTTTTTGTCATTCTCTAATTAAGCATTTTACTAAAAAGCTTTTTCCCCTTTCAACTTTGGAGTAAAAAATAGGATCGTTTTTTTTTTTGAAAAAACTAAGGGTTTCATATGATTTATATGATTGAGCCCTGAGTGTTTTTTTGTAAATATTAAGTGAAAAAAAAATTTGTTAATTTTTTGTTACACATTCAGGGGCCCCCTTCGAATGTTTAAAAAAATGATTCCTTAACCCCCTTCCCCCCTAAGCTTTCCTATCAGTAGCCGTAGAAGGAAAAAATAAGTTTCTATATTTTTGTTTTGATTTGGGAAGAAAAAAAATTGTAAACCCTGGGTTAGACTTTTTTGGTTTAGCCAGCGATATAGCACTAGGTGTATCATTTAAGAATATTTTTTAAATAAAACGAACCATTCATTCCCCCCCTTTCTTCAGACTTCTTAAACCAAAAATCATTTTCTTTATTGCTAACTTAACTCAACAAAAAAAACATTCAAATGCAGCACAATAAACAAATTTTTCAAAGCTTTGCATTCCACATACAACACAACATTGTCATATCATTAAGTTCCCCCTTACTTGTTTAAGGTTTTCGTAGTCCTAGCCGGTCGAGCGTTCCCCAAAAGGTAAAATCCTTTGGTTCCTCTTGAAGTCATATCCTTTGGATGTTTTCCCAACCCAATAGGAAAGCCGAATCTCCCTTGACTTTGGTTTTTCTTCTAAAAACCCAAAATGTGTACTCTGTCATTTTTGTGGTTTGACGAAGGCCCCTGAAATTTTCTCCTTATGGAATTTTTTGGGCCCAACAAGTTTTTAATGTTGAAAAATTCCCTTCGAAATTTTGTTTAAAAACTCGTTGCTGTGTCGACTGTCTGCTTTCCTTGTGAGAAGTTCGGTAAAAGGAATGTCTTCGATTGGGCCAAAATTTGAAAATTCCCCTTTTTCCCCTTACATAAGATATCCCTTTGGGAAAAAGGACCCCAAATTGAAAATCTTGGGTTAGGATATTTGGCCAAAGAAAAAGGACCTTCCTTCGAATCCCGTTGAATTTTTTTTGTGAAAAACCATTTTCATTCAAATATCTCTCGGCTATTCATCTTTGGATATTGCTTGAAAACATTCCCCCCCCATACACCATATTGCACTTCTCTCTCCTAAAGTATCTTTTTAAATTTCTTTTTTAAATTTTTTTTATCTTTCCAAAACAATCATTGCTTTTTTTTAACCCCTTTAAAAAAACCTTTTTTCCACACTCAAAAATCCCCTTTTTCTTATCCTTTTTAACCCTTTCCCAAAACCCCCAATAAAAATTTTGCCCATTCTTTAACACATTACAACACTTCCCCCTATCCTTTCTCCATACCCACACCATTTTATTTTTCATACACCCCATTCACTTACTTATATACGCCTTTTTATCATAATTTCAACCCCCCCACATACTTTGACACAAATATTATTCCCCTTTAAAACCACCATTTCAGTTCGCACTCGCCCCTTCCCATCTCCCTTCACAATACTTGGGACAAAACCCCCCACACTTTTTTCCTTCCTTTTTAATTTTTATATTTTTCCCTATTTTTTTACACCCACTTCCCAAAAAAAACCCCTTAAAAACCCACAATCCTCCCCCAAAAACTTTCAACATCCCTTTTTCACACCCCAACCGTTCCCCCTAATTCACATGATTACACAATTTGGTTTTTCCCCCCTTCTTACACATACAACACTCTCTATACATCCCCCCTTCTCAAAAAAAGCCACATAATCCCCCCACATTCCGCCCAAAACCCCCAAAAACACACTTAAACCCCCCTTACACCAAAAACCCCCATAACCCCCCCACCCCGCCACAAACACGCCCTCCTTACACACCCAAAAACCTTCAATCCACATACAAATACACACTTTTTCACGCCACACAACATATACATCCTTTATTTCACACACACTTTTCCGTTTACCCCACATCTACTTTTTTTTTCTTTTTTTTCCCCCTTTTTCCCTTTCCTTCCCCTTTTCCCTTTTTTTTTTTTTTTTCTTCCCCCCCTTTCCCTTTTACCTTCAAAATGAGCCTTGTTTGCTCTCATTGTGCTTTTGCAGGGCAAAAGGTGACACCCGAGATTCGAGTTTGCGGCTTTATTAAAATCCCCGCGAAAAATGGGGAAGATTGCTTTCTTTATGTTTTTCCTTTTGGAAACACGTTATAGGGTTTTTTTGATGCATAGTTGAGGGAAAAAAAAACACATGTGGGGTTTTTGGGACGAAGAAAAACTTTAAGTTGTTTCCCGGGAGGACGGGGCAAGGGTCACCCTTTTTCCTTTCGTTTTTACTATTGTATTTTCTTAGCCAGACAAAATGGACAGGTTGCCCACTTTATGAAGGGGTTTTAAATCAGGGGCCCCAATTTCTGCATGAATTTTTGCAAAAACCCTTCTCCATGGCGCCAAAATTGGGATGTGCTTGCTGTAGTACCAGAGGGGCCCCTTTTTTTTTGCTCTTTTGTCTTCGTGCTTGTGGTTTTTTGGTGGATATAAGAGTATGAACAAACCATTTTGCCCTCATCGCAACCAAATTTGGTTCCCGGTTTTCATCCTTTTTCAACCAAAACTTTATTAACAATGCAGCACTGCGTTTTTGGGCCCGATTCTGCCCCGAAAAACTCACTCAAACAGAAACCCCTTTGTCCCCCCTTTGTGTTTCTGTCTCCCCAAAACCGTTTTTAAACTTTCCTTACCAAAATTGCGGTGTGGTTGTCATCGTTTTTTTGTTGCTATTTTATGGAGTTCCGCTGTTGCTTTTGGGATTTTTTTCCCCCCCTCTGGGTTCACACCACGGGGCACAGCCACGTCATTTCGGCGAAGTTAGTAGATATAAAAAAAAAACTCCCGAAAGGGGAACTTAAAAAGGGGGGGGAAACTAGGTCCCGGGGTAGGCACGGGAAAGGTTTGGTTTTTTGCCCCTTTTTTTTATCGCTCCCCCCCATGTTATCCACCGTATTTGCTGAGTGCTTTCTTCCATCGGTTGAGAATGGGGGCTTGAGTGGTATCCTTACGCCCCCATTCGGCCCGGAAAAAAGACTTTGGGGAATTTTCCCAAAAGTTTTTTTTTTTTGAAACCGTTTTGGGTGGGGCCAAAGAAAGCATTTTAAAAAGGGGCCCGGCCCCCGGGTTTTTTGTTTTCAGGGAGGGTTTCCTCCATTGTTCAAAAATGGCTTTGTATTGGAAAGGAAAAATTGATCCAGGGGTGCCTCCGATTTTTGGTTTTGTAGGAAAAATTAAATCATAAAGGGGTGGAGACGGGGCCCCCGGGGCCATTTCCCCTTAAAAAAAATTTTAATAATTTCCCCCCCAATTGGGGGGTTTTTAATTCCCCGAAAGGGGTTTTTTTCCGGAAAACTCGGGGGGGAAAAGAAAAAGGAAAACCCTTTCCCAAAGGTTTTCCGCACCCGAAAAAACCCCCCTTAGCTCAAAAAATCCCCCCAAAAAGGAAAAAAAAATTAAGGGGAGCCAAAGGATTTCCCCAAGGGGGGGGAAAAAAAAGCCCCGGGGAGAAGGGGGGAAATTTGGGGTTGGGGGGGTGTTAAAAAGGGTGGACCAAAGAAAAAAAATCTGACTGGTGGGAAAGGAAACCAAAAAGGGGAAAAAAAAAAGAAAACGAAGAAGGGGGGGAAGGGAAAAGGGGTTTTTTTTATCAGAAAATTGGGGAAAAAAATTTCAACAAAAAAGGGAAAAAAAAAGGGAAAAAAAAAGGGAAAAAAAAAAAGGAAAAAATAAAATGGAGGATAAAATGAAACGGGGGAAGGGGAACGGAAAAAATTTACTGATGCGACCGGGGGAAAATGGGGGGAAAACCGGGGAACCGGAGGGGGGCCCGTTTTAATTTTAAATTGAGGGCTCCCGGGCGGGAACCGGCGGGGGGGAGAAAAGGGAAAAAGGGGTTTTGGGGGGCGGTTTGGGAAAAAATGGGGGGCCCCCGAAAAAAAAAAAAAAAAAAAAAGGGGAAGAAAACCGAAGGAAAGAAAAAAAAGGGGGGAAAAAAAAAGAAGGAGAGAAAAAGAAAAAAAAAAATAAAGAGTAAAGGAAGAATAAAATAAAATAAGATAAGCATTTAGATAAATATATGAAATTATTTATTTATGGATTCGCCATCTTCTATTCTTATAAGAAGAAAAAAATTATCGTAAATTAAAATATAATGATATTTATTATTCTATTTATTTTCTGTAATGGTTTATATATTTTTTTGAAATTTTTTGAACTTCACATTTTGTGCGTCTAGCAATCGATAGTGCAAAAAAATAAAAAAATAGAAATGCTAAGATCTTATAATGTGTAAGAAATCCAAAGGAGTTATTTAGTAGCAACAATCATACTAGATATTTAGCATCCATAGTTGATGTAGCTACAATAAGCTGCTTCTTTGTTTTCTAGGAAGCAAGAGTTGATCTTAAAAAAATACGATACCTAAAAATTGACTTTTGATCCATAATACAAGCTGCCCAATCAGAACACAATAGACCCTCAAAGTAAGATTATTTGATGGAGGATGAAATAGACCAAGAGAGACAGTTCCTTTGAGACAATGAAGCACATGAAAGAGTGGTATTCTAGGAGTATGTACTATAAATAACAAATCAAGTTTAGTGAGAGTCAAATAT
Source organism: Laguncularia racemosa (assembly GCA_037954665.1). Lineage (NCBI taxonomy): Eukaryota > Viridiplantae > Streptophyta > Magnoliopsida > Myrtales > Combretaceae > Laguncularia > Laguncularia racemosa. The sequence goes on along the minus strand of JBBMOL010003230.1, from coordinate 8,141 downwards.
AATAATTTGCCAAAAAGTTGACAATAAAATGTTGGATTCTTAAGGACATCTCTCAACTAATTATTGAGTTTCAAACCTATGAGAAAAGGGAAATGTACTAGTTTAGCAATAGTCAATCCAGCGTCTTCAAGAAAGTTAAGCAAAGTGACATAGGTTTTATATACTAGGGCTATTTTCAAACTAAACTTTTTTTTTCCCAATAGCTTTTCCTCCCATTGAAATTTTGGGGGAACCCTTTTCTATATTAAAAAAGGTTCTAGCTTCTAGAAATTTCCCCTTTTTGTCTTGAAATTACCATTTTTTAAACATTTTTTTTCAATTTTAGTTTTGGGAAAAAAAAGAGGGTTTTTTTCCAAAGATATTATTGTTTGCCCAAGTAGGGGAATCAACTTTTCCTTTAAAAAAAAAGGGAAAATCAAAAATTTTTAAACAAAAAAAAATTTTGGGGCTTGGGCTTAGGGTTTAAAAAAATTTAAAAAAAATTGGTTTTTTTTCCAAAAAATTTTCTAAAACATTGCAATGCATTTTTTAAATTTTTATTTAAAAAAAAATTTTTTTTAAAAAGAAAAATAACAAAAATTGATTTTAAATTTTAAATTTTTTTGGGGAAAAAAAAGGGGGTTTAGAAAAATTTTCTTTACATGAATTTTGGGGGGTTCCAAAAAGTACCCCCCTTACAAAAATCTTCAATTATTCAAATATAAATTTTTTTCCATACTAAAAAATTTTTGTTACAAGCAAAGGGGAATTTTAGGTTTTTTGTACTTAAAAAAAAAATTTGGCATTTTTTAAAAAATTTTTAATTATTAAAAAAGATGTGATTGAAAAATTTAATTTTTTATTTTAAATTTAGAGTAGTAAAGGGGAACACTTTAAAATTGAAATTTCTTTTTTTTTTGAAAAAAATTAAAAAAGATGTTTTTAACAAAAAGCACTTTTTAGTAAAAATTTAAGGGGCCAAAATTTTTTCCCTTCCTCTAGTGCAAAAAAAAAATTAAAAACTAAAAAAAATTTGGCATTTCAAAAAAAATAGTGAAAAAAAAATTTTAAAGGGGGGCCACTTTAAAAACCTTTTCGCTTGTATTTTTTTTTTAAAAAAATGTCCCTTTTCCCCCCAAATTGTGCCTTTTTTTTGGAAAAAAGGAAAAAATTTTAATTAAATTTTGCTTTTATTTTTTTTATTTTTTTTTTTTATTTTTCCTTTAAAAAAAACCTTTACTTTTTCAAATTTTTTTTTCCTTTTTAAGGGGAAACCTTTTTACATTTTATTTTTCAAAAGGGGGGGACATTATTTTAGTACATTTTTTTTAAAAAGGATATGGCTTTTATTTTTAAAAAAACCCCATAAAAAAACATTAAGAAATTTTTAATTAAATTTATTTTTTTTTTTTCTAATTGGGGAAGAAAATTTTTTTTTATTTACTTTTAACCTTTTTATTTTTTTTTGGTGGGTTTTTAAGGGGGATTTTGGAAATAAGGTTTGTTAGTTTTATGGTTTATCTTTTAAAAAAAAAAACCAAAAAACTGAACCTTTATATTCCCAATTTTTTTTTTTTCCTATGTTAAAACCAAAAAACCATAAAATTTTTCAATTTTTTAATTTTTTTTAAAAAGGGTTAAAAAAAACAATTTATTTTTCCATCCTTTCCAAAATTTCAATTTTTTTTAATTTTTAAATTTTTTTTTTAAAAATTAAATTTTTTTTTTTTCTATACAAAAAAAAAACTAATAAGTAAAAAGGGAAAAATTTATTTTTTTGGGGAAACAAAAAAAAAATTTAAAAATTTTTTTTTATTTTTTTCTTTCGATATTTTTTAAAACCATTTTTACACCCATTTTTTTTATTTTTTAAGAAAATTTTATTTTCTTTCTAAAAATAATTATAATTTCTATATATAAAATATATAAAAAAAATTACTTAATAGAAACCACATATGAGGACTTGAATAGTTAACACAAAATCCTCTTTTTTAATTACATGAACTCAATTCAAAATGATTCATAATTTTTTTCAAACTCAGAGAAAAGGATCAAATTTGGTTTATAATTTTTTCAAAACTAAGAAAACAATTTAAATCTAATTTATGATTCAATTCAATTAGATCTAGCTCACGGTTAAATCAGTTTTATTTGCCCACCTCTACCGTATGACTCCCAAGCTTGCAAATACCAGGCTTTTTCAATTTTCTTTGGTTAATAAAATCAACACATGCAATTTATGCATTATGATTATTTTTCGTAACTTTCAAATTCAAAGCTTTTATTGACAGACGCATCGTGGGTGCATTTAGCATTGTCCTTTTCAACTATGAAAAACTACAGTAACACCATCAAGGCTAGCTAGGCGTAAGTATCATCTATTCAACCAAAAGCACGATGTAAGCCGCACTATTCTAGTAGTAGCATCAACGTAGAAAGTTTAGAAAACCTAGTCATCATATGGGCCTAGGAATTTCTCATGCACATGCATTGTGCGGATCGTGTGCGTAGTTCGGTTGTTGTCACATGCCCATGGGACTCCAACTCTGTCGACACCAAGCCGGACGGATCCGGCACATCTAAACAATTCATTAAACATCTAAAACCTAAATTCAAATCCCTAAAACTGGAGCCACATACAGCTTCCTAGTTAGCAGTTCGTGCAGAAACAAAGAGACCCTTTACAAGATTCACCACCTGGAGTTTCATTGCAGTTTGTTGCGGTCAAGACTTTCAGACACCATTCTCATCCTCGGACGCAGTTCAGGATCAGGTTCCGTGCAATTGAGTGCGATGTGAAATGCAGTAACAACTTGTTTCTTAGCATTAACCTCATGTATAAGTGCTGGGTCTATAATCTCAGATAAGGGTCGTTCCTCTCGGAACACCTTTCTAACGAGACTCTCTAGGCCTTTCCCACCATTTTCTGGTGCTGCATCCGGTGGACGGCCTGTTAAGATCTCCATTAGGATTACCCCGAATGAGAACACATCGCATTTTTGTGTAAGCTTATTGCCAGACACACGAGCCTCTGGAGCCAAATAAGTAGCAGAAGGGGCCGAAACTTTTAGTTCCACTCCAGAGCTTAAGATTGTTGGGTTGGAGCCGTGCTTCTTCGACAATGAAGCAGCGAATCCTGAAGTACTAGGGCTAAGACGAGTTAGACCAAAACCAGATATGTAGGGGTGAGTTCATCATCAAGAAGGATCTTTGCTGATTTCAGATTTCCATGAACAAACTTTCGAGGAGAATGCTCATGTATGTGCGTTAATCCCTTGCAGTTCCCTGAGCAATCCTTAGTCTTTCTGCCCATGACAAGGGTGGTGAAGGCTTTGATGATCCCCCTGAAACAACGTTGAACAGAGAAGAAGTTAAAACAGTTTTCTTATCTGTTCTCATTCCAACCACATCATAATTGGGACAAATGACTCCTGACATTTTGTTCAAATATAGTAAATGGTTAACAAGTCTTCATTGGACAAGAGTCAGCAGATGAAAGGCCTCGCTTTAATTGCAGAACTGACCAAGGCCGACAAGCATTACCAACATTAGAGAGGTAAATTAAGGTTAAGATTAAGAGACCAAAAAGAGCCAAATGTGAGAGCAATTGTAAGAGACGTTTTGTTGGTATCTCAGGGTCCATTCACATTGGTTCATGCAGGACCCAAATTGGAGAGTACTTGATGCTGTCATTGTCACTCTCCATGTGACTAATGGGGACCCACATAAATGCAGAGCATTTCATGCTCTGCAACTAGGCAGACGTGGGATACAATTAATTAATATGAACCCCACTTTACACAAACCTAATTTTGACTTGGCACAGGTGCATTTCTTCATATGCACCAGAAGCATCATCAATCATCATGGACCGGAAAGTAACATTTATGATTAAGACAAATAAGGCCAGATAGATATCATAAATTGAGTCGTTAGTGAGACATCAAAGGGAAAAAATTGCATAGTAATGGTATCAATGCAGCCCAGAAATTCCAACAACATCCATCGCATAAGTCATCTTCACTTCTAAACGAAAAGGAAAGAAGCAAATCCAGAGAACAACAAAATGAAATACATGCGCAACTAGATACTCGAAAGAGAAAGGAAAAGAACAAAAGACATGTGTATCACCTACATTTAAAATAATAAACAGCCACAGATTGTATGTTGAAATTCAAAATATCGACAGAAATACCTGCATAATCTTAAATCTTAATTGAGATCTCCCCGTGAAGAACATATTGAATGCCAGATCTAAGGCATTTTATATACCAGTTAATCATCTAAACATCCACTTAAATCTCTAATGTATATTTCTCAGTCTCAATAAGAGTCGTAAAGATAGGATTCCAACTCCATGCATTCTACTCGCATGCTAACAAAAACCTGTCACATTCTACTACACTACAGTAAAAGTTTACTAATTCAATTATCATATGGACCACACCCTTCTGAAAAAGTTTTCTTGAGAAGTTGGATGCACAACCAACCCTTCAATGTGAAACACATCCCTCTATACAATAAACACAATCTCAGTAAGTTAAACGGTAAGTAATCTTCCAAAATGCAAAACCTGCTCCATTCACAAAAGCAGCAAATTGGATTATTACAGCAAATGTCTAAGTGTTCTTAATGCATCAACGGTCAACCTTCCAACTGTCAATCATCAACCAGAGATCTAACAAGAAAAGCATTTTCCGAACATTTTATGGTAGTTATTATTATTTATCACTAGATAATTTTCAAGATATTATCGTAGTAATTTAAAGAGGTTACAATTATATGTGCTTAATGGTCAGTCAATGGTGGTAGATGGCTAGAATCAGTGGAAAACAAGGATGCATGTTTACTACATCTCCATATTTTTCAACCACCACCGCTACCGCTACCACCACCGCTACCGCTACCGCCACCGCCACCACTGGCATCTAGGCTGTTATTTTCGCATCGCACCACCACCAGTCAGTCGAAACAGTAAATTGCATAAAAGATCAAATTATAACAAACATAAATCATTCGAGAAGCAGTTTCCTCGAGAAAAAACTCAAAAAACCTATATAAAATTATGTGCATGAGTAATCAAATCAATCAGAGAAACATTACCATGAAGCATAGTGTGGAGATTGCCGTTACGTATGTAATCAGATACAAGCAGCTTCTCGTCATGAGCATAGTAATAAGCTCTCAAACGCACGATATTGGGATGACTGACCTTAGCAATAGCCTCCACTTCACTTTCAAAATCTTTCAACCTCCACGTGGCATCCCCTTCACTCAGTCTCCTCACAGCAAACAGTCGTCGGCATGATCACACCTGATCCTCTCCCCACGACAACCTTATACACGATCCCGCCCCTACTCTTTCCAACCACGTAAGCAGATGCCCTCAACAAGTCCTCTAACTCCAAGTTAAACCCTTCGTCCACTACCACGAATTTACCCTTTTGCCCTTCCTCGTCCATCTCACCTTCGTCCACGTAATTGTCCTCGTCTTTTCCCCTCTTGCCCTCGCTCGAACCCCATCTCTTCCTCTTCACAACCCACGCAAATCCCGAAACTACCCCCACCGCCACGGCCACTGCGCAAATCACCGGAATAGCCAACGACGAGCTCTTCCTAGCGCTCTCCTGAGCAGCCATTGAGTTCGGAAAGCTCGAAACCCTGGGGTTTTGAGACTGCGCAAAAACCCTCGGGTCTTGAGCTTCTGGACATGGAGTTGATAATGGAAATCCACATAAGCTAGGGTTTCCAGAGAACGCCGTTGGACCTTGGTTCAGCAGTGAACCTACCTGAGGTATTTTTCCGGTGAGGTTATTATGCCTCAAGTCCAAGCTGACCATTACTGGAAAATGACCGTACGACTCCGGAACTTCCCCGGAGAATGAGTTATACGACAGGTTCAGAGTTCCTGCGAGGCTCTCGAGCTCCGTCAAAGCTTCCGGCAAAGTGCCGTTGAGTAGATTCGAGGATAAATCCAAGTGAGTGAGGTTCTTCAGGGTTATGATCTGAGGAGGAATGGGACTGGAGAGACAGTTCTGAGATAAGTCGAGAGAGAGAAGTGAAGTGGCATTGAAGAGATGAGTCGGGACTGGTTTGGAGAAGTTGTTTCTAGCGAGGTTGAGTCGCCTGAGTGAGTCGAGGAGACCGAGTTCGGAGGGAATGTAGCCTGTGAGGCCCTGTTGGGAAGGAAAAGGGAAGTCACTCGGTTACGAGTGCAGACGATTCCGGACCAGTGACAAGGGGTGGAGTCCGACTCATTCCATGAGTCAAGCGCACGAGTTGGATCGGAAGTAATAGCCGCTTTTAGTGCGAGTAAAGAAAGCCCATCGGAGGTTAAGCAAAAACACGGCGAACTTTTGAAAAACGAAACGAGAAGTAGAGCAGTAAGAAGGGGCAAATGCAATGGCATTGTGGGAGTGTTTTTGGAAAATAGTCTAGTGGAAGAGATGGAGGTTCATGCAGCAGTAGAAGTTAGGAGTGCAACGAGAAGTTGCCGAGGAGTGAGGAGGATAAAGAGAGAAGGGAGAAGAAAGAGACGGAGTAATGCGTTTGAAATTGTTGTGTGTGGGTGGTTTACGAGGAAAGGTGTGTGTGTGATAAAGATGCGGACAGAACAGAAAGTAGTCCGATGTGGACAAATGTGGTTTGGTTTGAATTCTCACGAGCAGTCCTTGTGTTTTCAAGTGTAGCCAGATTAGGTTTGGACTACATATCGTATTGTCTAGAACCTATGTTTATATATTTTTAAGGATATTGTATTGTAAGATTAGAAAATGAAAAACCAGGAGAGCAGATCTGGAGTTAGTTTGGAGCCTTCTGATTAACACCTTTTTGAGTGTTGAAAGTAAAACACTAAACAACAGAGGATCCGACAATTATTTATTTAAAAGAAAAAAAAAAAAAAACTGATTACGGGATTGTAACATTTTCGTTCCTTTTTGTTGGAATCTTCACTTCTTCTTTCCTTTGATGAATTAAATGAGTCCTCTACAACACGAGCCAAGCCAACCCCAAAGGTAAGATGATATAAAACGTCACTCTCATGTTCACAGAACCCATTCAGTTATTTCTCTCTCCCCTTATAAAATGTTAGCATAATATATCCCCAGTACGGTATTTAAAACTATAAAAATAATTATATATAACAACGGGTTGAATACTTTCTTATTATTTTAAAAATTATTTGTATTTTTCTATTTTGAATTATATAATTTACATTTATATTTTTTTAATTTTTTAAATTCTTGGTTTATGCACAGGTATCCATAAATTAACTTTATTTCTTTTAGACTGAAGGAAGTTAATGAAATAGTTTATATATTTAGACTAGGACTCCTACTTACCCCCTTGGCTGGGACAGATGTGGTTAGCATTCAACTAACAAAAGGTGTCATTACAGCTTGTCCCCGTGAACATCGGAAACAATCATTTGATTCTTATACCATCTTTTCTCAAAAAAAAATAAAAATAAAAATAATCTCTTTTTTATGTTTTTTTTTTTTCTACCAATACACGCATATCCATGTATACTTTTTTTTTTTTTTTTTATAATTTATGAATATCCATTTAAACATGAGATCTTGTTATTGTAAGTTATCAATATGAAACTTGAATTTTTTTTTATATATAAATTATGATATAACTTCTCAATTTATGATTTTACATAAAAAATTCTAATATATATAAAGATGAATTAGAATTTCTTTCATAGAATCACAATTTATATAAAAACTTATTGTCAAGTTTTTTTTTAGGTGACTTATTCTAATAATTTCTCATTCAAGCTTTGCATAAAAGGAAATTAAATTTATAAAGTCTTAGATGTGTGCAAAGAAGCTCAAGCGCGATTCAAACAATAATTTGTTGGGCTTGAAAATGATCACAAAATTGGGATCCACAATTTACAGCACGATTGGTAAACTTAAACACAATATGGGTTTAGGTTAATAAAAATCACACAAATGTGTAAAACAACTTTAGAAGGAATGTAAAGCTTTCTTTTAAAAACCTATTATCTTTGTCCTTATAATTTTATTAAGTTCACCCTATAAATGTTTGGGCTTTATTTCACCTTGTAAATGTTTCTTTATTACTTAAAAAAGCATTTAATTGTATATTAATAGTTTTAGCTTTATATATACTCTTTAGATTTACTTTTGCTA
>JBBMOL010003229.1:0-17441 GCA_037954665.1 Laguncularia racemosa | reverse complement strand
TCTTTACACCTCCTCTTCTTCCTTCACCTGCACATTCAAAGCTCGCTTCACTACTGCCACTAGCCTTCCCATTGCAGGCTCCTCATCATCACTAGCATCCTCTAATGGAGGCATATCATCTCCTTCACTATCCCCTTCAGTCTCATACTCCCCATGATCACGCAAAATCATCACACGCATATTTGGACATTGACTAGCAATATGGCCTCTACCTTGGCATTTAAAACATCTAATGTCACGATTTCTAGAAGTAGAAGATTCAGGGTTCCCTTTGATTACCAGGAGTAGAACCCGCTTGCCCTAGCTCCCTTTTGGTTTGGTGGGTAAAGGCTTTTCTTCTTTCTTCCATTGCTTAATCTTCCAAGTGGATGACCCATTCCCCTGTTGAAACTGTACATTACTACTACCCTTCCGCTTTTGTTGGTTCTCAACCTTTATAAAACATGTGAAACCATATCCTCCAATTCTACTTTAATGCTACAATTCAACCACATTTTGGATTTCTCTATTAAAACCCAGCAAGAAAACCTAGCCATTGTAGCCTCTCTATCCCCCTCTACATTCGCCCTAATCATAGTGACTTCCATCTCCTTGAAATACTCATCTACACTTCGGATTCCCTGCCTCAGAGCTTGCAACTTGTTATGCAATTCATGATAGTAATACGTAGGTACAAACCGCCTCTTCATCACTCTTTTCATCTCTTCCCCAAGACTCAATAGGTGGCTCGCCACTCCTTCTCCTATTCAACATTAGTTGATCCCACCACACTATAGCAAAATCCGAAAATTTAATTGGCAGCAAGTTTTACCTTCTTTCTCCCACTATAGTTGTGACAATCAAATACCATCTTTTACCTTCTTCTCCCACTCTAAGTACGTCTCGGGATCATTCTTCCCTTGGAAAGGAGGAATCTTCATCTTTATGCTACTTAATTGATCATCCTCTCTATTCCTATCTCCTCTATCCCAACCACTATATCCTCTATAACTCCCGACAGAAGGCTCATCAAAGTCATCATCCGACATTTCATCTCCACCCCTCGGTACTCTCCTAGAACGACTCTCCTTCTTACGCCCTTGGAATACATTTGTGGATTGCTCTAATCTTTGCTCTACCATCTCATGAATTTGTTCCATTCCCTCTTGGAAACATCCTCTTCATTTCACCCTCAACGCCTCAATTACTAACCCAGCATCAAACCTTCCCCTCTCACCTTCAGGAGAATGTTGTCTCGACATTATCCCTGCATAAAAGATTAGTACTAACACAAATTATATATATAATTAAACCTCACAATACACTCCCTTATGTGTTTCACTCAAATGATGATATCACACAGTCACTCGTGTATTCTCACAAATAATGATGATATCAGCTCGCCAATTTCCTCTTCTCAATTCTCTTGGAACTAACCCGAACTACACCAATTTCCTTCCGTAGAATTCAAAACAACTCTAGGGTTCGTAAATTTTCCTCTATTTTTTTATCCGAATTTTTTTTTTGTCTTGGTTGTTGCTCTTGATCACATTTTTCTTTTCTTTTCTTTTTTTTTCGTGATTTTTACTCTCTTTTTTTTAACTCTTTTTTTTTAACAATCGCCTAGTCAATATTACACTATCAAAAGACAATCAATACTACGAAATTGAATACGATAATTGATATGAATGATTGGAGTTAGGGTTTTTTGATATTACCTTCCACAACCAAACTTGATTGTTTTGCAAACCTAAGCTCTGATACCAAACTGATAAGAACCACACCAACCCGTGACGAACCCAATACTAATTCATTCGGAATTCATTGCCTAAGACACCCAAACACCTAAAGTGGAAAACCGCGACCCGTTGTCTGTAAGCGAGACAAGAACCTTGGTATAAATGAAGACGCCACAATCGGGATGAAAGACCGATTGATAAGTCAGGATGAACGCCACGGAAATTAATCTGATAAGTTCGATTAGTTCTTGAAGAACCAAGAGAAGTGCCTCTCAAAAGTGTTTAATGTTCAAAGATGTCAATTCTTAGTTGTTCTAAACCCTAGGAGCTTTTATACTAGGGTTACAATTCGAGAAAAAACAAGTCCAAAACGACGTAGCTTAGATAAGTTACGTAAAAACACGAAAACAGAACAAGCTGGCCGGCAGGGGATATACGGCCGTGTACACGACCGTGTACTTTGGCCATGTACTTTTCTATGCACATTCCGGTCACATACACGATCGTGTACATCGTGTATCTTTCTGTGGATTTTCTTGTCTCCATACACGACCGTTGCCTTTTAACCATGTGTCTAGCCGTGTATGATTCTGTGTAATCTTGGAATTCCTACACGGCCGTGCCTTGAAAGTACACGCCCTCTTCAACCCGCGTCCGTGTGACTTGTATAAGAGCAAGGGTCTTCCCATGGTTGTTCCAATCCATTCCAACTTCATGATTGCTCCAATCCTTTCTGGCTTCATGGGACATCCTTTATCAACCATTAAGTGCTTCCTTGAGTCATTTTCGCATCGACTTCTTATGATCGGTCCAGGCGGCACTTCAAGAGGATCTACATTCCTTCTTCCGGCTTGACTCTCATCATGGATCTCATCACCATGTAATGGATCATGAGGTTTTGGCTTCTTCCTTTGTGATGTTAACTGATCTTCATCAGGTGGACTTAATGAGATGATACGATCCCAAGAGTCTAGATACGTAGCACCAAAGAAAACAAAGTCAATCCGAGTTCTAGGTGGCAGGACGGGGACCAAAAAAGGAGGACATAGACATCAGGAGGACCCAAGGCGAAGATCGGCCAACCTTAAGCCGACCTTAAATAAAGGCCGGCGAGTTAGCTTCAAGGCTGCCGGCCTTGGAGCCGGCCTAAAAGTAGGCAGCCGGCCTTTGTGCCGGCTAATTTGTTGTAGATGAAGAGAGCTGTGGATTATAGAAGTGTTGCACCGTGATGTGTTGATTTTGTTGTGGAGAAGAGTGCTACACGTAGATTGTAATAGTTATACATGTTCCTTGAGTGAAGTTAAGTGGAGTTGTGTGTTTTTCTTTTATAGTGGCTATTGTGTGGCGTTAGAAGCTGTATGGTTGTGAGGTGTACTCCTTTGCTTCAAATTGTCCATGAGGTTCAATATACCGAGTCTATAACTATGTCGAATGATAGCATGAATGGGGGAATTGGCGATGAAGCCAATAGTCGGGTTGGTGGAGGTTAGGGTCATAATGTTGCAGGTAGGAGGACTTTGGAAGAACAACTCCAGGATCTTACTACTATAGTTGCTACTCTGGTAACTAGGATTGACAGAATGACATTACCATAACCACCAGTGGTAAACCATCAAGCACCACCTCTGGTAGCTCCATAGAATCCTTAGAGAGACAAAGTAGTGAGAGATGGAAATCTGAAAGAAGGATGGGTGAGGAACATCTTCCATATAGGGAAAAAAGAGATGACAATTTTAGGGCTAATCTATATTAGAATAGGGATTTCAAGCCACCTCGGGGCTTGGAGTATGTGAAACTGCAGATGCCTTCTTATGATGGTAAGGGATCAGCTGATGATTATTTGGATTGGGAGGACAAGGATGAGGGTCTCTTTGAATGTTATGAGATTAATGATAATATCAGGGTCCGATTGGCTGCTATTGAGTTTATAGGATACGCTGCATTATGGTGGCAGAATTGATTTATCAGCAGGTGTAGGGATGGAGAGGTTGAGATTCAAACATGGAGAGAAAATGAAAAAAGGTGTTGAGAAAAAGATTAATTCCTGAGCACTACAAACAGGGACTGTTTATGTGACTGCAAACCTTGAGGCAGGGAGGCAAGACAATGGATGATTATGTGCAAGAATTTGAAACCCTCATGATTAGATGTGGGTCCATTGAACCTCCAGAACAAACTGTAGCATGCTTCGTCTCAAGCTTGAATATGAAATAACGTTGTGTTGTGGAGCTGCAGCACTATAGTACACTTGATGAGGTTATTCAGTTGGCCTTGAAAGTGGAGAGGCAAAGGAGGTCCAACTTGTTTAGGGCTCTGAGCAGTAGGCCTATTGCTATTACTAAACCATAGCAACTGATGGTCGATCGGGGGGAACAAAGGCAGTCGGTGAGGCAGTGAGAGCAATGGACAAAACTACCCCAAATATTACTAGAGAAAATTTACCTACTGGGAAGGGTAAAGAGGTAATAACGCCAAATGTGAGGCAGACTGTTCCCGGATCTACTAGTGGAAAGGCACGCCAGATCAAGTGCTTTAAATGTATGGGATTTGGGCATAGTGTCTAAATAGAGGGTGATGACTGTTATAAAGGGCACTAAGGAAGATGTTGAGGATGACAATGAACAGACTGAACCTATAGATTTACCAACAGCACTGTAGAAGTATTATGATGACCAGACTGTAGAGACACATGAGGAGCATACAGGTAAACAATATGTGCCCATTAATGTGTTATGCAGGGCTCTAACTATATATCTCCTGATACTAGAGACATTCAAAGGGAGAACATATTTCACACCTCTTGCAGAATCAGAGGAACCTTTGTGTACTCATCATCGATAGTGGTAGTTACACGAATGTTTATTCTGCTACACTGGTAGACAAATTACATTTGTCTACTATTCCACATCCTAGCCCTTATAACTGCATTGCTGGATAATCGAGGCAGTATGTACGTTACACTAAGGGCAAAGGTCCCTGTGAGTGTTGGGCAGAGATCCTGTGTGATGTAATCCTATGTTGTTGGGTTGACCTTGGTTATTTGATCGGCAGGTGTTACATGATGAGTTTAGAAAACACCTACATGTTCAGTATGGGCGAGTCTCGCATAATTCTATCACCAATGACTCCATCTGAGGTACATCAATTTAGGAACAGATTAGAACTACTTCCACTACATTTGATAGTCGGAAGAGCGGGTCAACAGAGACATTAAGGTTCAGTTCCAAAACTGATCCTCTAGATTTGAGGGGAAATCTTTCAAAAGCTCGAGGAGATGATGAGAAATTTTTCGGCACGCTATACCTTCAGAATTAAATTTGGCTGATTGTCCAAATCACTTATATTTTTACTTTATATCTTTTATTCTAATAAATATCTGAGAAATAATCTTACAGGTACAATAATAATTTTCCATGGGATGCCAATATGTCCTATACTAGTTGATAGACATGGGACATCTTCAGATTTTACAATCAAAGACCCGCTGCGATTGTTTATTTTTCTGAAGCATTGGCTCATGAAGACTTATGATATTTTTGTACTTTGTAATTGTTCTATGGACTATTTTATGTTGTATTTTTTTCTTTTGGGACACTTTCATTTTTATTGTAATTTCCATTTAGGACTGGCCACTTAAAAGTGGCATACTTGTAATTTTCGATATTTCTAGCCCTAGGGGTAACAAGTATAAATACTTGCTTATAGTAGGGTTTGAGGAGGCAAAATTTTCAGAATTCACTTCACATTTTTGTGAGAGGCTTAAGGCTTCCATAGTTCCAATTTCTCTTATCAATTTCAATTTTCAAAAGTTGAAATTGTGGCGAGTGCAACAAAGGGCAATTGTAAGTAATATCAATTCCTTCTTTGTTGTGTTTCCTTTTCATCACTAGTGAGTCATATCTAGGGTTGAATTGGATGTTCTTGGTCAAATTTTTTATTGCAATTGTGATTAATTATCAGGTTATAAGATTGAATGGTTTTAGCATTGGTTATCATCATCAATTTTATTGAATCATTGTTGATGTGAATTTTCATTGTTGGAAGAGGAGAATCACGGAATTGAAACTTGTCATCTTGGTGTAATTCACGTGGATTTCACTTGTATTATTTGTTAATTGGTGAAGTTTATCATTGTTGGATTGTTAATTGCATCTTTGAACCTTTGGATTTCATCAAATTTCCATTAGGGTTCACGCAATTTCATAGTCCAATTGAACCGGTTCATATGCTTGAGTTGAGATGTTTCTTTGATTCGTTTGCATGTTCTTGGGCTTGGTTTGAGCACATCATGAATTGTGTTGAGAAGTTCCAATTCGAGTTCCTAGCAAAGGATTGTAAATGTGAGTAATGAGGGCCTATTTTGGAGAGAAATACACGAGTAAATTGTGAGAGTATTACTACTTGAGAGCAATACATGAGTGAATTATGAGAAATATATTTTTACTTGTGATATCAATTTATTGTTAACTGTAGAAATATGTCGGGGAAATACATAAATGGAGGTGAGAATAGGGTGATGTTTGAGCAGTTGGTAGGGGAATGAAAAGGATTTGATAGTAAGTTTGAACTAATCCATGAAAGAATGGATAAGATGGAGAGGAGTAGAGAATCATCTAGCAGTACTACTATCAAGCAAAGCATAGGTAGATTGAATAGAGGGCGAGTTAGGATAGAAGAAGGTGAAGATTCTGACTCTGGTGAATATCATAACGTAAGGGAGAGAGGGAACACCTAGAGACGTGACAATAACAAGGGTAGTATTAAGATGAAAATTCCAACGTTTCAAGGGAAGAATGATCTGGAGTCATACCTAGAGTGGGAGAGGAAAATGGATCATGTCTTTGAGTGCCATAAACTATACTGAGGAGAACAAGTTAAATTAGCTGCAGTAGAGTTCACAGATTATGCTAGTGTATGGTGGGATTAGTTAGTGCATAATAAGCGAAGGTATGGAGAGCGACCTGTTAGAACTTGGGAAGAGATGAGGACCATAATGCAAAAACGGTTTATTCTTAGTCACTACCATAGGGATTTACTTAGGAAATTCTAGGATTGACACAGGGGACCAAGACTGTAGAGGACTACTATAAGGAGATGGAAATAGCCATAATTAGGGCCCGAGTGGAGGAGGATGATGAAGCCACTATGGCTAGATTCATTAACGGACTAAACTGGAAAATTGCTAATGTGCTAGATTTACACCATTACTTAAACATCGAAGAACTTTACATAGAGCAATCAAGGTGGAGCGACAATTAAAATATAGGAGTGATCAGAGGTTTGGGTCGACTTCCAAACTCCATGGAAGTCTAATTAGAAGACGAACTCCACGGATTGCAAGCCTAAAGAGGACGTCCAGGCTAAGAATCCAATTGCTGCATTTAAGGTAAAAACTAACACTAAAACCCCTTCAAAAACTAGTGATATCAAATGTTTTAAATGTCAGGGATTTGGACACATTGCATCTTAATGTCCAAATCAAAGAGCCATGATCATATGTGATAATGGGGATGTAGAGAGCGTGAGCTCTAAGGAGGATGAGGAGTTACCATCATAGGAATATGAGGATGTTAACTTGAAGGGACCCATGAGTGGTGAGTTGTATGTCATGAGGAGAGTACTTATTGTACAACCCAAGAAGATGGTGAGGGGATTCAACATGAGCACATATTTCATACATGGTGTCATGTGCAAAATAAAGTGTGTAGTTTGATAATCGATAGTGGCAGCTGCACTATGTTGCTAGCACTCTACTGGTAGATAAGATGTAGTTAAAAAGCTATGAAACATCCAAGACCATATTGATTACAGTGGTTGAATAAATGTGGGGAAGTAAAGGTAACAAGGCAGGTTCTTATAACCTTTTCCATAGGGAACTATAAAGATGAAGTCATGTGTGATGTGATACCTATGCACGCTAGTCACCTATTGTTAAGGCGACCCTGGCAATTTGATAGGAAAATTACATATGATGGGTACAAGAACTGATGTGCCTAAAACCAAGATTAAGCACATGCAAAACCAATTTGAAAGACAATCAAACAATGTCAATCAAACTAGTCTCAATTACATGAACAATAGTGTCAAATCTCAATGTTTATAACCAATTCTTCCAACGAGGATGTGATCAATCTTAAGTATCTAATTAGATTGTTCTGATACCAAATTATGATGTGCGTAAAACCAAGGTCTAAGCACATGCAAATGAACCAAAGGAACAACTTTAACTCTGAAAATCAAAACCGATTCAAAAGGGTAAAAATTGCGTGATCCCTAGTGAAAAATGTAATGAGATCCAAATACTCAATGATGCAATTACAATTCCATAAGGATAATTTTTTCCATCATAACACTAATCACCTATAAATCCACGTGAATAATACACAAGATTAACAAATTTTCAACTCTAAGAACCCCTTTCCACCGAATGCAAATCACGGTTCAAATTAAGTACAATTAATAGTAAACAAACAAATACTCAATACCAATTAACTAGGAAATAATAACTTGATTACAAATGTAATCAAATGTACCAAGAAGATTTCAATCCAACCCTAGATATAGACTCACTAGAGATGAAATGAAACACAACAACAAGAGATTGACACTACTCACAATTTTAAGTGTTGCACTCGCCACAATTTCAACTCTTGGGACTAAAATTGATAAGACTCTAATGACAATTAGGATAACCTTAATCCTCACGAAAAAAGTGTATGTCAAATTTGAAAAATTGCCTCCTCAAAGCCTACTTAAGCAAGTATTTATACTTGCTCCCTTTAAGGTTAGAAAGTCCCAAAAATTGCAACTATGCCACTTTTAAGGTGGCCGGTTGATGAGATCCATGATGAGAGCCAAGCCGGGAAGAAGAAATGTGGATCCTCTTGAAGTCCCGCCTGGACCGATCACAAGAAATCAAGCGAAACGTTTCAAGGAAGCACTTGACGAGTTGATAAAGGTTGTCCATGAAGCCGGGAAAGGATTGGAGTAATCAAGAAGTTGGAAGGATTGGAACAACCATGGGAAGACCCTTACTTTTATAAAGTCACACGGGAAACGCGGGTTGAAGAGGGCATGTATGTTCAAGGCACGGCGTGTAGGAATTCAAGATTGCACAGAATCATACACGGCTGTACACGGCTAAAAGGCACGGCCGTGTATGGAGACAAGCAAATCCACAGAAAGATACAGGGACCAGAAGTACACGGTCGTGTATGTGACCGGAATGTGCACAGAAAAGTACACGGCCAAATTTACAACGGTCGTGTATCCCCTGCCGGCCAGGTTGTTCTGTTTTCGTTGTTTTTACGCACTTATCTAAGCTACGCGTTTTGGACTTGTTTTTCACGAATTGTAACCCTAGTTAAAAGCTCCTGGGGTTTAGAAAAACAAAGAATTTACATTTTTGAACATCAAACACTTTTAAGAGTCACCTCTCTTGGGTTTTCTTCAAAAAACTAACTAGAAACTTATCGAATTAATTTCTGTGGCATTCATCCCGACTTATCATCGGTCTTTCATCCCGTTTTGTGGGTCTTCACATTATACAAAGGTTTTGTCTGCTTATAGACAACGGGTCGCGGTTTCCACTTTAGGTGTTTGGGCGCTTTAGGAAAACGAATTTTCGAACGTATTGGTATTGGGTTTCATCATGGGTTGGCGTGGTTCGTATCAGTTTGGTATCAGAGCTTAGGTTTGTCAAAAACATCAAGTTCGGTTGAGGAAGGTAATATCAAAAACCCTAACTCCAATCGTTTATATCATTATCGTATTCAATTTCGTAGTATTGATTGTTTTTTTGATAGTGTAATATGACTAGGCGATTGTTATAAAAAAAAAAAGAGTAAAAAAATCACGACAAAAAAAAGAAGAGAAAGAAAAGAAAGAAAAACGTGATCAAGAGCAACAACCAAGACAAAAAAAAAATTCGGATAGAAAAAATAGAGGAAAATTTACCAACCCTAGAGTTGTTTTGAATTCTACGGAAGGAAATTGGTGTATTTTCGGGTTAGTTCCAAACCCCAATTGAGAAGAGGAATTGGCGAGTTGATATCATCATTATTTGTGAGAATACACGAGTGACGATGTGTTATCATCATTTGAGCAAAACACGTAAGGGAGTGTATCGTGAGGTTTAATTATATAAATATATATTTGTTTTACTACTAATCTCTTTTGCAGGAACAATGTCGAGAAAACATTCACCTGAAGGTGAGAGGGGAAGGTTTGATGCTAGGTTAGTATTTGAGGCGTTGAGGGGTGGATGAAGAGGATGTTCCAAGAGGGAATGGAACAAATTCATGAGACGGTAGAGCAAAGACTAGAGCAACCCACAACTTATTCTAAGGGCGTAAGAGGGAGAGTCGTTCTAGGAGAGTACCAAGGGGTGGAGATAAAATGTCGGATGATGATTTTTATGAGCCTTCAAATTGGGAGTTATAGAGGTTATAGTGGTTAGAATAGAGGAACTAGAGATTGGGAAGATAGAGGAGATAGGAATAGAGAGGATGATCAATTAAGTACCCATAAAGATGAAGATTCCTCCTTTCCAAGGGAAGAATATCTCGAGGGGGGTACTTAGAGTGGGGGAAAAAGGTGGAGATGGTGTTTGATTGTCATTATTATAGTGGGAGAAAAGAAAGGGTGAAACTTTGCTGCCATTGAAAGTTTTCGGATTATGCCATAGTGTGGTGGGATCAATTTAATGTTGAATCGAAAAAAGAATGGCGAGCCACCTATTGAGTCTTGGGAAGAGATGAAAAGAGTGATGAAAAAAGCGGTTTGTGCCTGCGTATTACTATCGTGAATTGCACAACAAGTTGAAAAACTCTGAGGTAGGGAAGCCGAAGTGTGGATGAGTATTTCAAGGAGATGGAAGTCATTTATGATTAGGGCGAATGTAGAGGAGGATAGAGAGGCTACAATGGCTAGGTTTCTTGCGGGGGTTGAGTAGAGAAACCCAAAATTTGTGGTTGAATTGCAACATTATGTAGAAATTGGAGGATATGGTTCACATGGCTTAATGGTTGAGAACCAACATAAGCGGAAGGGTAGTAGTAATGTAGGGTTTTTAAAACGGGGGTAATGGGTCATCCACTTGGAAGATAATCAATGGAAGAAGGAAGAAAACCCTTTTAAACCCACCAAACCAAAAGGGGAGCTGAGGCAAGCGGGTTCTACTCCTGGTAACCAAGGAAACCCCCTGATTCTTCTACTTCTAGAAATCGTGACATTAGATGTTTTAAAAGTCAAGGTAGAGGCTATATTGCTAGTCAATGCCCAAATGGGCATATGATGATTTTGTGTGATGATGGTGAGTATGAGACTGAGGGGGATAGTGAAGAAGATGATATCCCTCCATTAGAGGATGCTAGTGATGATGAGGAGCCTGCAATGGGAAGGCTAGTGGCAGTAGTGAAGCGAGCTTTAAATGTGCAGGTGAAGGAAGAAGAAGAGGTGCAAAGAGAAAATTTATATTTCTTTACTAGATGTTATCTAGGAGATCACATTTGTATTTTGATCATTGATGGAGAGAGTTGCACTAATGTAGTGAGAAAATTTTATTTTTAAAGAGGCTAGGGCTCAAAACTGTTAGACACCCTAGTCCATATAAATTGCAGTGGTTGAATGATAGTGGGGAGACTAAGGTGAGTAAGCAAGCATTGATTGGTTTCCGCATTGGTAGGTATGAGGATGAGGTGTTATGTGATGTAGTGCTAATGCAAGCATGTCATGTGTTGTTGGGGAGGCCATGGCAATTTGATAGGAAGGTTGTTCATGATGGCTTTTCTAACAAGTATACGCTTGTTCACCGGGGGGGAAAAGTTTTAAATCTTAAACCGTTAACACCCAAACAAGTGTATGAGGACCAGTTGCAGCTACAACAGTCTTTTGCAAAACATAAGGTGAGTGAAAAGCAGAGGGAGAGTGAGAGGGCAAAAGACAATGAGAAAGAAAAGGAATATAAAAGTCAAGATAAAAAGGAAAAAAAGAGAGGAAGGCTGGAAATTTGTGTGAGAGGCAAAGTTGAAGGGGGATCAACTTTGGTGGTGAGTGAAAAGGAGAGGGCAGCCTTGCAAAAGGAGAGTTGTGTGGCAAAAGCGAGTGTAGTGAGGAGGCATTAGTGATGAAAGCAACCTATGTTGTTGCTGGTTTTTAAGGAACATGTCTTAATACTAACGAACTATCTAACTCTTTGCCTAGTGTGGTTATGTCTATTGTGCAGGATTTTGGATGTCTTTTCGAAGGAACTCCAAAGGCAGGTAGATGAGTTAATGGAAAAGGGAACGTGAGAGAAGGCATGAGTCCATGTGCAGTGCCGTGATTTTGGTGCCTAAGAAGGAGGGGACATGGAGAATGTGTGTTTGACTGTCGTGCCTTCAACACCTTAAGGTAAAGTATCGTCATCCCATTCTTTGTTTAGATGACTTCTAGATTGGTTATATGAGTATAGTGTCATTCCTCGTGACCCATGGATAAACATTTCCATAGTTTTTTGTGTTAGGATTATCTAAAGGGCCTTTGGCATGGTCAAGATTCTAATTTTGTGGTTGTGGATAGGATTTTTAAAATGGTTCATTTCATTCCTTGTTTATAAAACTGATAATGCTATACACATTGTTGATTTGTTCTTTAGAAAGGTAGTGCGTTCGCATGGTATACCTAGAAGCATTGTTAGTGATCGAGATGAGAAATTTTTTAGTCATTTTTTGGGGTATTGTAGGAAAGTTGGGAACAAAACGGATGTTTTCAACTATCCGTCACCCACAAATTGATGGGCAAATTGATGTGGTTAAAGGACTTTAATTCAATTGTTTAGGGGTAATCATAGAGAAGAACATTAGGACTTGGAAGGATTGTCTACCATTGTGGAGTTTGCATATAACAGGGCTTTATATAGCACTACTTATTATTCACCATTTGAGATTGTGTATGGTTTTAACCCATTGGTTTTCCCATTTATTTATTGCCATTGCCACTTAAAAAGTCTGTGAGTTTTGATGCTGATTCTAAGGCAGATTTCGTGAGAAAGCTACACGAACAGGTAAAGATTAGGATTGTAAAACAAAATGCTAGGGTTGCTTCAAGGGTGAACAAGGACAGGAGACCCAAGATTTTTTTGCCTGGAGATTGGTGTTTGGGTTTCATTTTCGCAAGGGAGTTTTCCATTACAGAGGAGATCCAAGTTAAACCCTAGGGGAGACGGCCATTTCCAATGCTTCAAAAAAATCAATGATAATGCCTACAAGAAAAATTTTAACAAGGTGAGTATCCGTAAGTGTCCATTTTATGTTACTAATCTGAGTCCATTTTGATGTAGGCAATGATTTGAGGACAAATCCTTTTCAAGAGGAGGGGAATGATGAGATCCATGTGAGAGCCAAGCCAAGAAGAAATGTGGATCCCCTTGAAGTGCCGCCTAGGAACGATCACAAGAAATCAAGCGAAATGATTCAAGGAAGCACTTAACGGGTTGATAAAGGTTGTCGTTGAAGCCGGAAAAGATTGGAGCAATCATGAAGTTAGAACGGATTGGAACAACCATAGGGAAAATCCTTGCTTTTATACAAGTCACACGGACACGGGTTGAAGAGGGGGTGTATGTTCAAGGCACGGCCGTGTAGGAATTCCAAGATTTCACAAAATCAACATGGCTAGATACACGGCTAAAAGGCACAGTGTATATGGAGACAAGCAAATCCACAGGAAAGATACACGACCAGAAGTACACGGTCGTGTATGTGACCGGAATGTGCACAGAAAAGTATACGCCAAAATACACGGTCGTGTACACGGCCATGTATCCCCTGCCGGCCAGCTTGTTCTGTTTTCGTTGTTTTTACGCAACTTATCTAAGCTATGTCGTTTTGGACTTGTTTTTCACGAATTTTTAACCCTAGTATTTAAAAGCTCCTAGGGTTTAGAACAACAAAGAATTTACATCTTTGAACATTTAAAAACTTTGAGAGGCACATCTCTTGGTTCTTCAAGAAATACTAGAACTTATCGGATTTAATTTCCGTGGCGTTCATCCCGACTTACAATCGGTCTTTCATCCGATTGTGGCGTCTTCACATAATACCAAGGTTCTTGTCTGCTTATAGAAAAACGGTCGCGGTTTCCACCCCTTTTGGTTTTGGGCGTCTTAGGCAACGAAAATTTTCCCAACGTATTGGTATTGGGTTCGTCACGGTTGGCGTGGTTCATATCACCCGGTCCTAAATGACAATTACAAGTAAATGAAAGTGTCCTAAAAGAAATTACAACATAAATAGTCCAAGTAAATAACAAATATATAAAAATTAGTCTTCAAAAACCTAGCTCTTCCATAGGATTCGTCGGGTCAGCTCATCGCCGGTTTAGGTCGGTCCCTGGATAACCCACAAGCTAGTCTTAGTGAATTTGTCTATCGCCCTGCAATGCATGATTAGTGTCCCTATTGGAATATACAATACATGAATAAAAGAAAAGACGTTAGGAAAACGAATAATTCCAAGGTCGATGTGGTCAAAATGGGCCCTCATTGCCAAGATTCGAATTCTTTGGTTCTTACCCTAATGATAGGTCTTGTCAGATTTGATTCCTATTAAGAACCAATATTCCTTTGTGCTAAACAAAGGAAAGCAGTTCTCACAAACCCCAAAAAACCTGGGCGGCTTGTGAGGATCAAGTGAAGATTGCAAAAGAATTTTGAGAGAAAAAACTTAAGTGTAAAGAGAGAAGAGTGACGAGAAAAAGAAGAGTGAAAAGCAAACATTGGTGAGTAAAGAGGGAAAAGACACTTAAACATAAAGAGAAGAGAGCATGGTGAGAAAGAGGGAGGTCAAGAGTACAATGCTAGCTAAGCAACAATTACTTGTACTTATTGTACAAGGATTTTTATTTAATTAATGTGACCTTAATTCTGTTTTGCCTAGTGTTGTTGTGTCTTTATTATAGGAATATGAAGACTTATTCCCTGAAGATGTTCGTAAGGCCTACCCCCAATGTGAGGGATAGGGGCACCAAATTGACTTCATGCTGGGTGCTTTTCCATTCCCAACCGGCTAGCTATAGAAACTAACCTAAGGAGGCCAAAGGGAAATTCAGAGGGGAAGTTGATGAGGTGATGGAGAAAGGGTTTGTGTGAGAAAAAATCTCAGCCCGTGCTTAGTTTTCCCGTTTCCTAATTCCCAAGGGAAAGGGTGGGACATAGTGCATGTGCGTTAATTGCAGGGTTTATCAATAAAGTCATCGTTAAGTATAGACACCCCATCCCTAGATTAGATGGCATACTTGATGAATTGCATGGTGCATATTTATTTTCTAAAATTGACCAAAAGAAAGGGGTACTACCAAAATTTGTATGAAAGAAGGTGATGTGTACGAAATCGGTTTGCTCAGATTCTAACTGATAGAAAACCACGCCAACGTGTGACGAAACCCAATACCAATACGTTCGGAATTCGCTAACTAAGATGCCAAACACACTCAAATGGAAACCGCGACCCGTTGTCTTAAGCGAGACAAGAACCTTGGTTAATATGAAGACAAACCCCAATCAGGATGAAAGACCGATTGATAAGTCGGGGTGAACCCCAAAAATAAAAATCCGATAAGTTCTAGATTAGTTCTTTAAAGAACCAAGAGAGGAATTCTCTCAAAAGTGTTTTTTTTTTAACTTTATGTTGTATGTTCTATCTCTAGCTGTTCTAAACCCTACGAGTTTTATAGTAGGGTTTACAATTTATAACAATAAAGCCCCAAAACGACATCACTTCAATAAGTTACGTAAAAATAACAAAACAAGACATGAAGGCCGGCAGCATGGGAATGAAGGCCGGCGACCTTGGAGCCGGCCTTGAGCCAGCGTTGGAGATATATACGACCGTGTACTTCCAGATGTGTATCTTTCTGTGGATTTTCTTGACACCATACACGGCCGTACCTTTTAGCCGTATACATGACCGCATATGATTCTGTGTAACCTTTAGACTCCTACACGGTCGTGCCTTGTAAAGACACGCCTTTTTCATCCCGTATCCTTTTATGACTTGTACAAGAGCAAGGGCATTCCCATGATTGTTCCAATCCTTTCCAACTTCATGATTGCTCCAATCCTTTCCGACTTTGTGGACATCCTTTATCAACTCGTTAATTTGCTTCCTTGAATCGTTTCGCTCGAGTTCTTGTGATCGGTCCAGGTGGCACTTCAAGAGGATCCACATTCCATCTTCTGGTTTGGCTCCCATCATGGCTCTCATCATTCCCCTCCTCTTGAAAAGGATTTGTCCTCAAATCATCACCTGCATCAGAAGGACTCAAATCTGAAAACATTAAATTTTAGCACTTACTTGATACTCACCGGTAAATCTATCTTGTATGCATTATCATTGATGCGTCAAGAATTTGAAATGGTCCATCGCCTCTAGGAAGTAGTTTAGATCGACGCTGCACAGGAAACCGCTCTTTGCGCATGTGAACCCAAACCCAGTCTCCAGGTTCAAAGACAGCTTGTCGACGACCCTTGTTGGCTTGTTTCACATACTACTCTGTTCTTCGCTCAATGTTTAGCCTTGCCTTCTCATGGATCTGTTTAACAAATTCTGCTTTCTTCTTACCATCTAGATTAACATACTCAGAAAAGGCCCAAAGGTGATAAATCCAAAGGAGTTAGTGGATTAAAAACCATACACAATTTCAAAAGGAGTAAACATAGTAGTAAAAATGCATTGTACGATTATAGGAAAATCAACATGCGGCAAACAATCCTCCCAACTTTTAATGTTCTTTTTAATGACAGCCCTCAACAAAGTAGATAAAGTTCGATTTACTACCTCAGTTTGACCATCAGTCTGTGGATAACAAGTAGTAGAAAACAATAACTTAGTTCCTAACTTAGCCCACAAGGTCTTCCAGAAGTTGCTTAAGAACTTAGCATCTCTATCCGATACAATTGTTCTAGGCATACCATGTAATCTCACAACTTCCCTAAAGAACAAATTAGCAATATTGCAAGCATCATCTGTTTTGTGACAAGGAATGAAATGTGCCCTCTTAGAGAATTTTATCCACAACTACAAAATAGAATCTCGACCATGTCTAGACCTAGGTAATCCTAACACAAAATCCATGAAAATATCTACCCAAGGCTCATGAGGAATGGGAAGTGGGGTATAAAGCCTTTAAGGTTGGACTCTAGATTTTGCTTGCTTACACGTGATACATCGCTCACAAATCCTCTCAACATCTCGTTTCATGTGAGGCCAATAGAAGTATTCCTGCAATACCCCTAAGGTTTTTAGCTACTCCAAAATATCCCATTAAACCTCCTCTATGAGACTCCATCACTAGTGATTCTCTTAAAGAACAAATTGGAATGCATAGTTTATTCTCCCTAAACAAGAATCCTTCATGTTTATAAAATTTACCATGCCCACTCTTCTCACAATGCACATACTCCTCACAAAAATCTCGATCAGCAGCATACAATTCCTTAATGTGCTAAAAACCAAGTAGTCTAGAAATAAGAGTAGAGATAAGAGCATACCTTCTAGAAAGTGCATCAGCAACGACATTCTCTTTACCTTGCTTGTAGTGGATGACATATGGAAATGTTTCGATGTAACTCCACCCTACGAGCATGCCTTTTGTTCAGCTTATGTTGCCCCTTCAAGTACTTCAAGGATTCATGATCAGTGTGGATCACGAATTCTTTGGCCAAAGATAGTGTTGCCATTGTCT
>JBBMOL010003228.1:0-17470 GCA_037954665.1 Laguncularia racemosa | reverse complement strand
TTTCAGTGGGGAAGTCAGAGTTCAGTTACAACCCCTTCAAGATTTTGGGGCTCCAAGGGATAAAACCCCCCCAATTGTCACAAGTCTTCATGGTAAAATAAAGCTGTTTTATCAACAAATTCCAGATTTGTTCGCTCTGGCACCCATATCATCAACTTGGATACTTCACCAGAAAAACCTTCTTCTACCAAACCTTCCACCACTCCCTCTACCTCTCGAGTCACAAGATCGAGAAAAATCTTAGTTCTTTGTCTTAAATTTTGTTTTGGAATCAAGTTGTAAAAGACTACTTTTATCTTTTATGCATCGATTAAGGGGGAGTTATCCTTTTTGCTGTTAACAAAAAGGGGGAGAATAATTCTATTATGATCATGCTGCTTATAATGATTCTATATGAATGATTCTATATTGCTTATGAGTGCTTATGATCAATGCAATTATAATGATTCTATTATGCTTAAGATGCTTTTCTGACATGAAAGTTGTTTCTATATTTTGTTTATCTAATGGTGTTTTGTTATCATCAAAAAGGGGGAGAATGTTACGGGGAGAATGTTAGGTTCTCTAATTTAGTTTTGATGTTAACAAAAGATGAATAATGTGTAACAAATGAAGATAGTACGTAATTTTTCTAAAGTTGAACAAGGAGACAGAAGCTTGTTCAGAACCTTCAAAAGTATTATATAGACTATTTTTGTTCTGACAGAAGGTGTTTCAGAAGTTGTGTAATGTATCTGTAGTTACGTGTTAATCTTTCAGAAGCACTTTCAGAACCTTTACACTAGGAGAATAGTTGACAGGTTTGTTTCAGAATCACTTTCAGAACCCTCATAACAGGAGGACAGTTAACAGGTTTTGCTTCAGAAGCACTTTCAGAACCTTTCATGTTTGTCACGAATTTAGCCAGATTACGTTTTAATTTTTATATCGATAGTTTTTAATAATTTCAAGGCCTAGCTCCACGTGTCAAGTATTTTTGGGTAATATACTTGATGTGTTTTTACTAAAGTTGGATTTTATATCATAGGGTTTTTAATTTACATAAAGTTTTACAAGATTTTATTCAAAGATTTTATTTTATGATAAAATGAGATCATGTAAGATTTACAAGTTTTATCAAAAATTTAAATTTAGATATTTGTGAGATCCAGCAGTTACAAAGATAAGGATAAAAAATATGGTTGTTACATGAAGATATGGTTCCACAATGTGAGGGATATCTTCAACAAACTTGATCCAAGAGATATATCCAAAGAAAATCCCGATCAAACTAATTTATCCAAGCTTATCCTCATCAACAATATCACGGAATGCAGATTCTCTCCAACAGATTCAACTTATTTTTGAATTAAAAATTCAAAAATAAATTCAAGATTGTCACGTGGAAAGTAGCCGTTATGTTCTCTTCGTATAAGGAGTGTTTAATTCAAATAAAGAAGAGAATGTTGTTGAACAAAAATAGATACACGAAAAGAAAGGCTCTACATCTTCAAGCGAAAAATCTTTTACATATACATGTGAATTATCATATAGAGGAAATCTGATATTCCTCATTGTTGTTGAAATTTCCTTTCGTGAATAAGGAATTGTTTGTTGTTTCATCATGTAGTTGAGTGATTAGCTTAGTAAAGAAGCTAGAAAGACTCAACAGTGAGACTTTGCCTTGAAGAGGTTTATGTTGTATATATTCAATTTGTTGATATAGTAAAACACAACCGGTATAGACAAACTGGGACCCCGGCGTGGAGCTGGAAGAGAGGATTGACGCACGAGGCGGAATCTCTATAATATTTGAGCATTCTATTCTTTTCTACTCATTTTATTTACTGCACATTATTGTTTTCATTATTGTTATTCACATGATTTTATTAGTCGAGAGTTTTAATTGATTTGTGAAAAAGTGAAAATTTAAGTAATTAATCAATTCACCCCCTCTTGATTAATCTAATTGGGACCAACATTTTTTAATTGTACGATTATTAGACGGTCCATACCTGTTATTCATCGTTCTATAAGGATTAGAATGTCTCTGTCTCTCAACTTTCAAAGCAAACCGGATGGCCTCATCAAGGGTGTCATGTCGCTATAGCTCTACAATATAGGTAATTTCATACTTTAGGCTTGACACAAATCGTGCCATCGTCTATTCAGGAGGCTCAATGCCCCCACATCAAATTATCAACATTTCATATTCTTGGACATACTCATCCACAGTCTTGCCTCTTTGCCTCAAGCTTTAGAGGTGCATGAATAGCTCATGCTTGAAATGCTCTAAGACAAATTCTCTTCCTCATGTCCCACTTCATCTCCTGCTAAGTATAGATCTTAGCATCACCATCCCTCCTCATACTAGCCACAATGTTTCTTCTACCATAAAGTGGCATACCTTGTAAACTTAATTGCTGCTAGATGTACTTGGGTATTGTCATTAATCTCATAACACTAAAAAAGTCCCTCCACTTTATCCTCCCAATCAAGGTAATCCTTAGCAGATCTTCCTCTAGTAAATGAGAGCATCTATAATTTCACATACTCCAAGCTCTTAGGTAGCCTGAATCACGATTATAATAATAATCATCTTCAAAGTTATCATCTCTTCCTTCCCAGTAAGCATAATAATCTCCTCCAAAATCGCCTACCTTTATTTCCTCCTAATGCTCCTTCCCTATGAGCATCACTAAAGGCTACATGAGGTGCGAGTGCCTGCAGATTTGCCATTGGCCGTTGGGGTATTGTCATTTGATCCACCTGCATGGCTAGATTAGTAACAATGGTGGTTAGATCTTGTAACTACTCTTCCAAATTTCTCTTACCACCTGCATCACGGTGTCTTGACCTCCACTTTCAACCTGACTATTGGCTTTATCCCAATTCCTCCATTCACACTATTGTTCAACATACTTCACTTATTTGCAATCTCAACACAAAATTCCCAAATCACAATCACGCAAACCATAACACAAACCTTAATCTCAACCTTCGCTTTGATACCAAAATTATGATGTGCTTAATCCTAAGGAAGAATTAGACAATCACAAAAAAACAAATAATTCACAAATAATCTAAAACAAACCAACACACAAATAGTACGATAAAACCCTAAACCTAAATCCTTACTAGATGTGATGCACTAGCAAGAGGATAGTCCTAGCACAATCTTGTTGATATGACGCACAACAATCCCGATACATCACTCGCCACAATCTAAGGATTGATAAGAGCATGAAAATTGAGAGTGAAAGACTCTAATCTTGTATTCAAAATATTCGAAAAGGTCCTCTTGTGTTTGTATTCCAAGGGTATTTATAATAGCCTTGTTAAAAGAGAAAACCCTGGCTAAAATAAAAGAAAAATAAAGCAAGGTTGAAATACAAAGAAAGCTAGTTCAAAACAACATAAGCAGTCAACCTAAAATTGTAAGCCGCTTAAGAAAATCCACCAGCCTAATTGCTACGTTGCTGGCCTTTATGGTTGACCTTCAATGTTGCATTGCCGGTTCTTCAAAGGTAAAGTTGCCAACATTCCATGCTTGCTTTGAATCATTTAGTTTACCTAGTTGTCATCTCAAAGGATTGACAAATGCATCTGATTGAAGGTGCAAAAGGAATGAAGAAAACTAGATGATTCTCCTCGGGTTCCATCTGATCAAGTAGAACTCTCAATGTAAGATTCTATAATCCTTTAGTTCTAGCTTGAGTAAGCTGCCCTATAACTGAAATGACTTAATTCCCATCAAGAAGGAAATCAAGTTGAAATCATCCATCGAAGATCCACCAGTATTAGAATTGAAGTAGCTTCTTGATTATCTAGTTTATGCTTTTTTAAAGAATAATATCAAGCTATCGGTGACGTATTTTCTAACTTAAAGACAAAACAAAATGATAAATTGCTAAAGGTACTCAAGAAACACAAGAAGACCATTGCATGAAAAATCTCAAACATAAAGGAGATTAATCCTTCATTTTGCACCCACAAAATTTTAAACCCCAATATGAAAGAAGTAGTCTTGTGTAGGTAGTGATTAAGAAAGGAGGGATGATGGTAGTCCCCAACGAGATGAACGAATTGATCCCCATGTGCATGGTTATAGGTTAGAGGGTGTGTATTAGTAAATAGAAATTAAATGATGCCACACTTAAGGATCACTTTTCCCTCCCTTTTGTTGACCAAATGTTAGAGCATTTAGTAGGTCATATGTATTATTATTTCTTAGATGGCTTATTTGGCTACTTTCAAATATCGATTGCATTAGAAGACTAGGAAAAGATGACATTTACACGTCCTTATGGCACCTTCACATATAGGAGAATGCCCTTTGGTCTATGTAATGCACTAGCAATATTTCAAAGGTGCATGATAATGGTATTTGAAGAATACATAGAGGACATCATGAAAGTTTTTATGGATAATTTTTCAGTTTTTTTTATTCCAATAATAGTTTGCTTAATTTAGAGAAAGTGTTGTGCAAGAGTGAAGAAACCAACCTTGTGCGAAATTAGGAGAAGTGCCATGTTATGGTATAGGAAGGAATTGTCCTCGAGCATAAAATCTCATAGAGGGGTATTAAAGTAAATAGTGCTAAATTGATACTATTGAAAAACTTCCACCCCTAACTTTGGTTAAGGTAGTAAGAAGCTTTTTAGGATATGCATGATATTATCAATGATTTATAAAGGAATTTTCTAAAATAATTAGACCTCTAACCAAGTTATTAGAGAAAGATGTACCATCTATTGTCTTGTAGGAATGCTTAGATGCATTCAATCTATTGAAGGACAAACTAACAAAGACTCCCATTATGGTAGCACCTGATTGGAATTTGGCCTTTAAACTCAAATGTGATGCAAGTAACTTTGAAGTTGGTGTAATCTTTGGACAAAGAAGGGACAAACTCTTTAAACCAATTTACTATGCTAACATGACCCTTATCGATGCACAAGAGAACTACAAAATTGCTAAAAAAGAGCTTTTGGTTATAGTTTTTACGTTTGATAATTCCACTCTTATTTATTCTTTTAAGGTTGTTGTGTATATTGACCATTCTACTTTAAGGTATTTGCTCACTAAAACAAATGCTAAGCCATGACTAATTAGATGGATCCTCCTGCTATAAGAATTCGACTTAGAAATCAAGGATAAAAAGGGTGTCAAAAACTTAGCAGTAGACCATTTATCTAGACTAGAAAATCCCAATGTGGAGAAGTTAGAGGAATAAGACATAAGTGATGAGTTCCTATAGGAACGATTATATTCAATAGCCTAGGTAAAGGAGTAGAAAACTCCATGGTTTGTGGATATTGCTAATTATCTCATGGCTAACATTCTTCCAAAAGGACTATCACTTCAACAAAAGAAGAATTCTTTTATGATGTGAAGTACTACTTTTGGAAGGATCCATTTCTATTTAATGTTTGTGCTGATCAAGTTATTAAAAGATGTGTTTCCTATGAAGAAGGATGGCAAATCTTGAGCCACTATCACTCCAGACTAATTAAAGGACATCATAGTGTTAATAGGATCACTCATAAGGCCCTAGAGTTGGGATTCTATTAGCCTACACTTTTCAGGGATGCCCAGAGGTATATGGAGCTTTGTGATAGTTGTCAATGAGTAAGAAATATATCCCATAAGGATGGGATGCCACAAAACTCCATCTTGGTATGTAAAGTATTTAATATTTGGGGCATAGATTTCATGGGGCTATTTCCCAATTTTAATGGAAATAAATATATTTTAATAGTCATTGATTATGTATCTAAATGGGTCAAGGCTCAAGCTTTACCTACCAATGATGCTAGGGTAGTAAAATGGTTCCTTAAGACTTTATTTTCTTGATTTGGTGCTCTTGGGAGTGATTATTAGCGATAGAATAACACATTTTTGCGATGTTTAGCTTGAAAAAGTATTTAAACACTACGACGTTACTCATAGATTAACTACCCCCTATCATCTACAAACAAATGATTAGATGAAAGTCGCAAATAGGGACTTTAAGTGAATTTTAGAAAAGACCATAAAGCATCATAGGAGGGATTGATCTAATAAGTTGGATGATACTATATGGGCTAGCCTATAAGACACTTTAAGAACTACTCCCTCTAGGATGACAATAAGTTTATAGGAAAACTTGCCATTTACTAATGGAAATTGAACATAAAGCCTTTTAGGCCATTAAATTAGTTAACTGGAATCTTAAGTGTGTAGGTACTAACAGAAAACTTTAATTAAATAAGCTTGATGAATGGCATGCAATAGCATACAAGAATTTCAAGCTCTATAAGGAGAGAACTAAGAAATATCATGACCAGAGAATAAAACAGGGGAGACAATTCAAAGAAGGCAACCATGTCTTATTTTTAGAACTCCCGCCTGCATTTATTCCCGAAAAAGCTAAAGTTATGATAGTCCAATTCTTTCATAGTGACCCACATCTTTCCTTATGGAGTGGCAGAAGTCACACACCCTAAGAAAGGAACTTTTGAGGTAAATAGTTAGAGGTTAAAGCTCTACCTAGGAGGAGAATTTGTAGCAATTGAAAGGGAGGAGTTTCATCTCTGCCCTATGCTAAGTTTGTGAATTTGAATTGAATTTTGTTAAGCTAATGATGTAAAAAAAAAAAGTGCTTCTTGGGAGGCAACTCAAGTATTAAGTAGCTTAGTGTAGTTCTAGAAAAGAAAAAAAGCCAAAAATTTTGCGAGCTTGATATGACCACCAAAAATGGCCATGTTAAGAATGTGTTGAGTGTAATGATGTTCTATGAGTGTAGCATAACCATTAGATATGGGTATGTCAAAGTTGTGTCAAGGCTATTTTTCAAAATTAATTTTTTATGAAAGTTACATGACTTTTTGACATGGTTATGCTTAGGTTGTGTCTAAGGGGATTTGAATTTTAATTATTTACAAGAGATATACCACCTATTGACATGATCATGTCAAGGTTGTGTTTAGAGCATCGGGACCATGTTAATTATTTATGAGAGTTACACGACCTTTAGACACAGCCATATCTAAAGTCATGCCGAGTGTTCCCTATTTTTAATTATTTACGAGTTACGCGATCCCTAGACATGGTCATGTCTAGGTCATGTTAACCTTAAATCTGTTGTTTTATTTTTTATTTTTTTTTGGGGTCGAACATAAGCTAGACATGCTCGTGCTAACCCAGCTTGTTACCTTTTATATTAAAGGGCTAGACATGTACATTTGCACTACACCCATTACCTTACATTCACACACTTCCTTCTTCTCAAACATGAACATGACAGATACAAAAACGCACATTATAGTACACAGCACGCACATCTTTAGATTTTTCATCAATTTCTTGCTCGCATGAGGAAATATGGCTCTTAAATAAAGTCGAGTTAAGTAACTAGTTCAGCTAAAAAATCAGCCAAGAGCATCAACCTCCTTGGCAAGGACTTCAATTTCTACTACTCTAATAGCCTTACCACTACCCCTAGATCATCTTATGCTAGAGTTTACTAAGACAACTTATTTGGATAGATACAAAATGCTAAAGAAGAAGACATTTAGCTAGACACTCTACATTGATTAGGATGTTATCTAGAGGCTTTAAACAAAAGAAGAGATCAAAGGGCTAGTAGAGGGGAGCATGGGGGATGTTTATTTTCTTTGAAGGCCTCAATTTACAAAGAGTCAACCTTAGAGTTCTTAACCACATACAAATTAGATCATGAAGGAATGTCTTGGGGGCTACAAAATTACTTGAAGTTTAGGATCAGAGGCTAGCCTTACCAGATTTATACAGCTAAGTTTGGTATATATTTAGGATTACATGATGTTAACTACATGGACAGTTATGAGTTTGCAACTTTACCTTACCAATTGCTAAAAGGGTTATCTCTTGGTCTCATTGGGAAGGATAAGCAATCAAGATATATACAATTCGAAGACTTCAAAAGCTTCCTACTTATTTCAACCCTAACTATAGAGTAGTCCACAAATTATTATCTCACACCATCAATGGAAAGGGAAAAAGCATAGGTGTGGTATCTACTCCTGACATTCTCTATCTCTATAGTATGATTGAGAGGTACCCAGTTAATCCGGCTATTCATTTAGCATTTTTTATACGTTAACAAGCTATAAATTCTAGAGTAGGGAATATCTGCTATAGACCTTCTATTACAATCTTGGTAAGGGTAATAAGAGTATTGAACAACCCCCTTCTGTGACCTCTCTAAAAGAAGTAATTCCTATTAAATTGACATCTTTTAGACAGATGCATATACTTCCTAAGACAGAGGAACATCAAGTAGAAGGGTTAAGCTGATCTGCTAGTGTTAGTAGAGGCCTAAGGTCTTAATTGGATAGGATTGAGTATAAAGTAGATTTTAAGATTTAAAATTAAAAAAAAACTTTCACCCCATTTTAAAAATTTAATTTTCTTGGATTTCTTTTAGACGTACTTTGATGTATATTTCTCTCTTAGAGGGTTTTTAGTGCCATATAATCCTTATTAAGTAAATAATTTTACTTACCTTTGAAAATTCCTTGTGAAATCAATATATTTGGGGGTTTGAAATAAAATAGAAAAAAAAATTAATTGAGTAAAAGTTTATCTATGGGTCTCATTGACTTGATTAATCAAGTTGTGAGGTCCCTACTTTGTGTGGAATAATACCTTTTTAAACTTTAGTGATGGCTTAAAGATTATCGACTGAAAGTCGCAAAAAGGATTTTAAAAAAAAAAGGTTTATGTGACATATAAACTCAATTTAAATTTTTGCTCTTTTAAAAATTAAAGGTAATGGGATGGATCCAAAAGGGTATTTTTAAAACCAAATTTTCCAAAGGGATCATCTGGGTTTGAGATTTTACTGCCCGATGAAACTATTTTTAAATTGAAAAAAGTAAAAAAAACCTTCCAATAAAGAAATATAATAGAGGAATGATTAAGGGATAAGTGGGTGTACTAAATTTATCTTAGATTAGGGTTTGCTTGGCAAAATTGAAGAAGGGGGTGTACACATCTTAGTTAAGGGGGATGTTTAATTTAAAGGTTTCGAGTCTTAGAAATCCTCTATTAAATGATAGGGAGTATTAAATTTTGAGTTTTTTGGGGGGTATCTTTAGAATTTTTGAAAAAGGGGGTTTTAAGCCAAAAAGTAAAAAGGGGTTGGGCCCATTAATTTTCTTTTGATATTTTTAAGTTAATTAAGAGTTTTTTTCTTGAGTTATTTGCGGGGTTTTTAAATAAGATTTTTTTTAATGGTTTCTTAAAATGGAAAAAAATTTTGGGTTTTTTAAATTTTTTTGATTTTCAAATGTTTGATTTGATCAATTTGTTGAAGCTGGCAAAATACTTAAGTGTAGGGAAATTTATTTGGATACATAATTAGATATGCCCTATTAAGTGAGAAGTAAGGGTATTTGCCCTTAATTTTGGTGTGTTATTGAGGGATTTTTTTTTTCAAAAATTTTAGTAATATTTTGATTTTTGGACTTTGATGAAAATTTTTGAATTCAAAAAGGAAAAAAGGAATCAAATTTTACATAATTTGGAGTTAAATAGAAGGGAAATTATAAACTTTTGAAAATAGATACTTTCAACTAATATGACCATTCCAAAATTGTTTGCCCGTTGAAGTATGAAAAAATAAAATTTAAAAGAGTTATATGGGGGTGAGACAAAGACCTGTCTTTTTGGCCGTGTATCTCTCCAAAAAAAAATTATTTTTGGAAAGTGAGACTTAAAACAACTTTTAGATAGACCGTTTTTCTAGATCATGTCAACTGCAAATTTTCAAATTTGTAGAATTTTTTGTTCAATGATTTTTTACACGACTGAAGCATGACCATTTTTGAACCCCAAAGTGTTGGCATTAAAATAAAGTTTTTTAATGCCTGTTATTTAAATGAAAAGAAGGAACCAAAAATTGGGGAACTTTTGAAGACGGGTTTTTTTATGGGGTTTTTGGGGTTTTTTAGAGGAATAGAAGAGCATATTCTTTTTTCTTCAAGAATTAGGGAAATTTTTTTTTTTTTTTGAAAAATTTTTTAAAGAAGCATGTTTTTTCATTTATTGAAGGATTTGATTTCACTTTTTAAAAGAGCTTAAAATTTTTTTGTATCTAAAAATTGTGGATCTTAGAGGTTTTTATGTAACTAGTTTTTTTTGCTTTCAATAAAAATTTAGTTTTTTTATTCAATCATGTGTTCTTGATTTTGTTTAAATTAATATTTTTAGGGTATTATTTTTAATTATTTGATATTATGCATTAAATTGAAAAAATCTAATGTGATTGAAAGGAATTTGTGTAATCTTAGAGATAAGTTGAACGATTCTTCTAGAATTGATTAAATTCTTTTTAGAGAATTCATTATTCTTAATGCGATCTTGGAAATATGCTATTATGAAGAAATTCAAATTAGTATTTTCGAGTTAGGGTTGATAAACTAGAGAAAGTTATTGATCCAATTTAGAAATTTTCTCGATTAATGAATTAAAGATGAAATTGAATAATTTTGTTGATATCACATAATAAATCTTGGGGAACAAAGTCAAGATACTTATCTTGCCATCTTGAAATTAATTGCAATCTATTTTACTCTTCTTTCTTTCAATTGAATCTTTAATTTAGTAAATAAAAAATTAGCTACAGTTTTGAGATTAATTAAAATCTTTACAATTTATCGGTTGGATAATAAAAATGTATGTTAGTATTAGTATTTATAATCTTTTGTAGAACAACATTTGTATTCAACTCACTATATTATAAAATTTGATAAGTATATTTACTATGTTCAAGAAAAAACCGTAATAATAATTATTATGCGCACTTTATATCAATGGAGACACTATCCATTCTTTTATCTTTCTTTCAATTTGTGTTGTTTTATATATAACCCCTCATTCATCCCCCAGCGTGTTCTCACGAAATTTAGCATTACCCATACGAATGATTTCATTATTTTAGCCCAAAAATAATTATTTCATTGATCAGTTAGTTTTGGCGTGATATATGAGACGAAGGAAGATAATAATGTCTCAAGAGAGACAAGAATCCTTTCCAAGATTTAGGGCGAATTCCTTACGACAATTATATATAATTGTTCATAACTTTCACATTCAGGATTTTGAAATATATAAATTTTGATATAATATAAATTTAAAAAAAAAAAGAGGCATTAATGAGTGCGAGTGGGTGAGCCAAAGATGCATTTTTTGCTCTTTTATAATCTAGGGTGTAAATAATTTTTACTGACTAGTAAGTACTAATTTAATATTATCTTGATATTTGTTTGAATACTTAATTCAATTACTCAAATAGTTTATTTAGTTAAGTGTAAACTTTTATAAATTTAGCTGGATAAACTCATGAACTTAATCAAGTCATTGCAATTTTATATCAAGTTCATGTAAACTAATATAATTAGAATATATAAGTTTTATTAAAAAAAAATCTAAATGAGCTTAAATCAATTGAGATGGTCCAGTAAAATTTAAAACTAAGTTTGAATTTGAAAGTCTAAAGGGCAACCAAGTTAAATATTAGACTTGTATTGTCTAAATTTGGAATCAATTTTTGTATTACTTGATTCAATTCAGTTTCACATGAATTGCCACTATCACTAGAGAATTTCCCACTGAAATATCCATCAATTATAACAATAGCCTCCTTAATGAGTACCTTGGGAGTCTTAATTGAGAAAAAACATGAGGGTTAAATGTACTTTCTTTTATAGTAATGCACCCATCTCAACAAATTAGGGGAATAAAATTGTATTAACGACCTTAAAAATGTAAACAATTTAAAAACATCCTTTTTAACAATTAATCTAAAGGGAAAAAAAAAAATGAATGTTTTCCTCCTTTTCAAAAAGCAAAGTTGATGTCGGGGAAAGTTTTAATAGTAGTCCCCTCAAATATAGTGAATAGGTTGAAAATATGTCCTTTCTTCAAAAATGAAGGAGGATCCCAAACCCAAAAAAAGAAAAGGGGAAAAAGTACAACATTGGGGCCCTTTTATATCATATGTTCAAGAATTAAACTGGTTTAATTAGATTACAACAACAAGGATGTAATGACGTGTTAAAGTTTGTAAGTTACTTTTCGATGTCTTTGTCACCTTTGCCAAAAAAAAAAAATTGGCACGTTCTAAATGCAAAATGTTATGATCTGTGGGTTTTATGAGTGTAATATAATTTAAAGTGTCCGTTGAATTTCCCTGCCGCGTGTTCATGCGCATGAACTTTCCCGGCTACTTTTGTTAGGGGTTTTTGCTTAAACAAATTCTAAACTTTAAAGTTACTGAATTTTAAAATTTTAATCATTATAAAACTCATTGTCCCCATCATTAGTGATATCGTGATAAAATTCTTTAATCGAGGGATGATGGTTGTTGGAAATATGAAGATATAGTGAATTGATAAGTAATAGTTTACATTTAATAGTGTTAAAATAGAAAAAACATATTATTTTTTAAATGTTTAATATATTTTGTTTAAGTTCAAAACCGTTTTTTCTTTCTTTTTTTTACCCAAATACTTAAATTTTTACAAAAAATGAAATCGAATCCTTTTAAAACACTCTTTAATTTTCCCTTTAATAGTGACACATGGCATATTTTGATTGATCAATATAATTGCATAGATAAATTTAGAAACTGATACTGTCATTTTAATGGAAAGATGTAAGTACTATTTTGTATATTTTTTTTGGGTTAAAAAAAAAAAAAAAAAAAAAAAAAAAAAAAAAAAAAAAAAAAAAAAAAAAAAAAAAAAAAAAAAAAAAAAAAAAAAAAAAAAAAAAAAAAAAAAAAAAAAAAAAAAAAAAAAAAAAAAAAAAAAAAAAAAAAAAAAAAAAAAAAAAAAAAAAAAAAAAAAAAAAAAAAAAAAAAAAAAAAAAAAAAAAAAAAAAAAAAAAAAAAAAAAAAAAAAAAAAAAAAAAAAAAAAAAAAAAAAAAAAAAAAAAAAAAAAAAAAAAAAAAAAAAAAAAAAAAAAAAAAAAAAAAAAAAAAAAAAAAAAAAAAAAAAAAAAAAAAAAAAAAAAAAAAAAAAAAAAAAAAAAAAAAAAAAATCAAAAGGTACACCGAGAGATATACAACTTCTTAACATGTTTGTATTTTGATCTGTTGAGTTAAGGGTAACACGACCTCTAAACAGTCGTGTTTTGATAAAAAGTTGCATCAAAAGATACACACCTCTTAACACGGTTGTATTTTGATTGTGTTGATTAAAGGGGTAAGACGACCTTAAAACATGGTTGTTTTTAATTGTGTTAAAAGAAAAACAGGGCCTCCTAACACGGTGGGTTTTTAATCGTATTGAAACCAATTTTTAAAACATCGAAAGACCACGACCCCTAACAGGGTCTGCACCGTCGTGTTTGAGCAACAGGGTTCACAAACTAAAAAGCAAACATTAGGGAAAATCAACTACCAGTTTCTAAAATTTGTGCTCTAAAGATGAAACATGCATTCTTGGAAAAAAATTTTCTAAATTTTATAATTTAGTAACCTTAATATTTAATCAAAAACTTCTATTATTAATATTATTTTTATTATTTTGATAAGATTTCTATTATAAACTTCTCCAAAAATTTACATCCAAAATGACAAATCACCACTAATGAATCTTTTTTTTTCATTCAAAATGCAACAAAAAAATCAAATAAGAGGCATATTGGTGGGTTAAGAAAAAATTTTGACTATCACTCAAAACTAACAAACTATTAATATCTAAAGAATTGATAGTCTCCTAAATTCTCACAATGTTTGTAAAACTATATATAGTTAGTGAAATCACAGTTGAAAAATCACAACTAACCCATGACTTTAGTTAGTAAAATAACAAGAAACTTATAGTGAAAAAAAAATTAAAATAGCATAAAATGACAAAAAAGATATAGTAGGTGTTTGAGTCCTAGTCGCAAACACTTGCTTTTGATCTAAGTTCTATTACTTTAATTAGAAGGAAGAACACAAACTTTTCACCTTTGGTAGTGTTTGGGTTGGGCAAGTGGCTAGTAAATTATTAAAAGAACTAAAAATCTTACACTACAATTTATTTGGATACTAAAAGAATAAACCTTTAATTGAGATTTGTGTTTGGAAATAAGAAATTTAAGAAGAATTAATAGATTTGAAAAGAGGAAGAGAGAGACTTTGATGAAATGAGAGAAAATTTATAGTGCGATTTAAAGAGGAGTTTGAAATTTGAAATTATAACTCTAAATTAGTAGCTAATAAGTTTGTAAGTGACACCTAGAAACAAAAAAAAAATTAAAATATATATATTAACACTAAACAGATTTGTAAATAGGTGTAAAAGTTGAACACAAAATCGGATACAAATTTAAATGTGTAGTTGATTGTAGACCCATACATAGGTCTTGGGTCCATAGGTCTATGGCGATTCAAGTTGCTAGACCCATAGACTTGATAGATCAATTTAGTCAAGCAAACAAAATTAAAGAAAAAAAAATAAAAATAATTAGATAATTAAAAATAAAATAATATTAAAAATTTAAACTACTTTCATGTAAAATAGGATAAATTAATTCTCATTCATAACATTTAATATATTATTGTTATTAATAACACAATAAATAAATATACATAAAAACATTTCAGGTTGGATGTTTATAGACTTTATTATGAGGAAGTTTTTATTCCTTAATAATGTGAGACTAAAATTAACTTTTCTCTTTTGATTAACTTTTCTAGACTTTTGTCTTACGTTGCTAAAATGACAACTTTACTTAGGTGTAACCCTATATAAATAAATAGAAATCTTTCTTAAGTTATTTATAAAATGGGTTAAAAATTTCTAAGAGTTTTGAATTTATAATCTTTTTTGTTCTTCAATTTTTAAATAAATTTTTTAACTTAAAAAATTAAAAAAAAATTAGGGTTGGTTCATGGGTGATTTGGGGTTGATTCACCCTTTTTAGATTGGAGACTTGCTAGTTATAAGGCAATTCTACCTTATCTCCATGTCTAATCTCTTATCTTCTTACAAATAATATCTTAGTTCACTTGAAAAACATGTGTTCAAAAGAGATAAGTAATATGCCAAACAAGTAAACTAATTTGTCGCAAATACAAATATACCCATCAACATATAGAGTACCCACTGCGAAGTGTTATTTGAGATAGGGGTGCAAACATGCACCTCAGTTTCTTGAGGCTAGATACTTGTAAGTCATATAATAACAAATATAGATTAAGATTGGGCAAAAAAATGAATTGAATTATAAACTCTAGTTGGGTCAAGCTAAACCAAACTATAAATTAGGTTTGAACATTTTTTTAGGTTAAAAAATATTATAAATAGAACCAAACTCTAAGGAGTAAAAAAATGCAGTAAAAATCTAGAGAATTTACAACAAAAAAGTGGATTTCATGTTACCTATTTAGCTTCTCTTCTTATTTGGTTTTCATCAAGTAATTCACTATTTTTTTTTATTTAGTATTTCCACTTATTAACAAATATTGTTTACATAACTATCTAGAGAGAGATAATAAGTCTCTTTAAATATACTAAATATGTATTGAAGATTGTGAGTGATACTAAAAAAAATGATAGTTAATTACATCTTTTTCATGTCCAATGAAATTTTTAATGGTTTATTATATTATATATAGAAAAAAAAATATTGATTACAAGTATAATAATGGTTTGTACCATTTATAGAACTAAACTGAATTGTTTTTAGGTTCGAAAAAGTTATGAAATAAACTATATGGTTAGGATTGACTTAGTAAAAAAAAAGGTGAATCAAATTGTGGTCACCGCTAATATAGATCATTCTACTCCAAGAGCCCAAAAGTCATAAAGATGGATTCGTAGATTCCTCGAGTCTAATGGTGAAATCATCTTATATTGAATTTGTAATGACTTAATCCCATTGAGATATATTCGCTTTAAGTGATAAGCTGCACAGTTTTATTCCTTGATGCAATTACTTCCTCGAAGGTCACCCATTCTAGGAATGCTCTAAGCCTAGCATACTTAATGTTAGAATTCTGAGGAACTCTAATCACTATACCAGAAGACATCTCAATAATTGGGGTTTTGTCACCTTTTATTTGAGGGATGTCACATTCTTCCCCACTTATAGAATTGCTATCCTCATTAGTTTTGTTTCTAATAAGTATGTAAAATCATACACTTATCCTACTTAATTCTTAATTAAGCTACAAGTGATTTTGATGAAAATGTGATAATATATACTAATTTGGTGTAGAAATCTCATACTTATGATCAACAAATGCAAATACATGATTTTAAGAGTTTCTAGCACAATTTCAATAAGCTTTATTACAAAAAACTTAGAATTTGTCACTCTTATTGTAGGTCTAGGGCTACCAATTAGAGGCTAACCCTCTAACAATTAGTTAAGGAAGAAAAGGAATGAAGAACATTGAGGATAAGGCATGGTAGCTAGACATTAGCACAAATGGTGTTGAGCAAGTAGTTGGAAATAGAAGACTAGCTGCTAGCCAAGCCATTTGAACGCCAGGGTGCTAAAAAATGCATAGAATCGATTCTCCTCTCCTACTAGCTAGGCAGTAGGGTTCTTATTATCTAAATAGTTGTGTCAAAGCTTTTCTTCCTAAAATGTTGCATTTGATTTAATGAAGAAGCCAAACGTTGAAACGCATTTTGTGTTTGGACAATAGGCCTATTACTATCTAACTGCTAGCTATGAAATATAAATACTTCATTTTCCTCATTCATAGTAGAATTTTAGTAATTGCAATAGGATTTAAGGTTAAAGAATTTTGTCATTCTCTCTAGCTTAGGTTTCTTTAAGCCATTTTTGGGGTAGATTTGATTTCTTTTGTATTTTCCCCTAGTTTAGATTG
Source organism: Laguncularia racemosa (assembly GCA_037954665.1). Taxonomy (NCBI): domain Eukaryota; kingdom Viridiplantae; phylum Streptophyta; class Magnoliopsida; order Myrtales; family Combretaceae; genus Laguncularia; species Laguncularia racemosa. The sequence continues at coordinate 630 of JBBMOL010003228.1, read as the reverse complement.
TGTTAGCTTAGGTTTTTAGTAGGTTTTAGCATTTTCAAGGCATTTGGTAGAGGATCTAAGCATTAGATGTAATGGGATTTGGGTATTTTTGTGTGAGTTCATCAATGTTAGCTCCAATGGATAGGGGTTTCTTCTTAAACTCATTTTCTATTAAATTTAATGTTATTTCCGTACTTATATTCATGTGTATTGTGCTATGTAAGTTATCTTCCATGAGTATGAGTAGCAAAGTTTGATTATCGAATTGGGGTTGTGTGATATTGATTGGAATTGTTGTGATTGAATTATTGATAATATGTTATGTGGAAGTATGGAATTCAGTTAGTTATATGGAAAAATAAGTATATCATATGTAAAGTGATCAATTATCACGAGGCAAACTTTAGGCATCACCCCTATTTATCCTATAGAGTTTAGCTAACTTAATTGAGTGCAAAAACCCTAAGTAGAATCTAGGACTCCTAATTCTTACAATGTTAGATTTACAAATTAAGACACCTTAGTTCTAGTACTCACATAAAAGTCTTAAGTGGTTAGGATTGCATTTTAAATCTCACTAGGTTAGCTAGGTAGTGAAAAGACTTAGTTAATTACCTAATAAGTGTAGATGAGAAATTGGTAATACAATAT
>JBBMOL010003227.1:0-17471 GCA_037954665.1 Laguncularia racemosa | reverse complement strand
TTCGATCACAACAACATTTCCTTGATTCAGCTCTTGAGCACGATTATTGACTTGATCAGCCATTTCTTCCTTCAGTGATTCTCCTTGAATACCAAATGATGTTGACTCAGTCGAGTGTTGCTTTTTCTGATAACTACGAATAATTTTCTCTGGCTTAGGATTAAAAACAGCAAGTTCCTTGGAGCAACTTCTGGTCATGCACTGCAAACGTAATACAAATCAAGTATGAGCTCCAAATTCTCAGGAAGAAAAGGAAAAAAAAAATAAGAAAGAAATAAATTGGTTAAATTAATAAGTAAAAAGTGTTTCTAATATTGGTGTATCCCCAGCAACGGCGCCAAAAACTTGATCGTTGCCAATCGTAGTTTTAATAAATTGAATTCTTGTTCTTAATCCTACTACGAAGCAATAGGCAAGCGCACCTATCGTAGTGTAATATTACGAGTAAGCATAAGGTCGTCCCTCAGAGATACACCAACTACTAGTACTAACTCCGTTCCTCTTATCTAACTGCCGCTTAAATATGTTGGTTGAAACTTAATTACTTTAATCATAAAACCAATAACTCACTAACAACAATGGTTCTGAAGATTTATCAATTAACAAAAGCAACCTAGATCTTATTCTACTCCTTCTCTATCATGTAATTCATTAGATTTATGAAGATTGTCGTAATTGACTTCTTATACTGTCGAATTCTCTAGTCAAGTTAACTACTTTCTCAAGTATATTAACCTATCTAATCCTAGGTTTATCAAATAGGATCTCTCTTTAGTTAATAGCAACCTAGAATTGCATAAAGCACATGAATTCGCATCAAAATAATCGATGTAAACAGAAGACTCTTGTTTCCTATCTCTAGAAGAACAGTCAAATCTCATTAATTGCATTAAATCTAATCATAAGAGCAATTTCTCAATTAACTAATATGATATCATGCATAAATTCATATTTCGGATCTATGAATCTAAGAAACAATTGAAGGGCATGCAATTAATCATAAGAACGTCAACAACTTCGCATTAATGACCAAATCTTCATCACATGACAGAGAAGTTTCAAATAAAATCTAGATCTAGGGTCTACTCCTCCATAAATTGGACAAAAGAAATGCAATTACTAGAAGAATAGATAAAATTCATAGTCACAACCCTTAAAGGTAGAATCTTTTTCTTCGTGGGTCTTCAATCTCCCTTGGAATTGATAGAATCTTCTTTCCCTTGCTGTTATGAGAGTCAGAGAAAATAAAAAAATTTGTAACCTCCGGTTCTAGGGCAAACTAACGGTCTATTTATACATGTACCCCGGTTAGATATATACAGGAGCGGATACACAAGTAGTGTATCTCGTTCGTGTATCTCATGCTTGCTTCCAAGTGTCCTTATGTGAATATACACGAGCAAGTACATGGGAGTGCACATTGGTCGTGTATTTGAAACATTATCGAACAGAAGCAAAACTTAAATACACAAGCAAAGTACATGTGCGTGTACTTTGCTCGTGTACTTTCCAAACATCCGCTTCAGTATACACAAGTAAAGTACATGGGCGTGTATCTCGCTTGTGCACTTTCCAGAATTCTTTCTCATCACATGTAATGTATCCAATTCCTTCCAAACTTGATCCGACTCTTCAAAACTCCTTCCCTTAGCTCCAAAATACTCTAAAAGATCCTAAAATTGACATTCATTCCATTAAGCATCCTTTTGTTTAACAAATCATCTAAAAATTCAACAATAAAGCACAATTTCATTACTCTAGATAAGGGTATTTTGCAACTTATCAATGTTTCTGTAGATATTCTTGACACCATACACGGTCGTGCCTTTGAACTGTGTATACGACTGTGTATGTTTCTGTGGAGCCTTTAGACTCACTACACGGCCATGCCATGTAAAGACACGTCCCCTTCAACCCGTATCCGTTATGACTTGTACAAGAGCAAGGGCATTCTCATGGTTGTTCCAATCCTTTCCGGCTTCATGGTTGCTCCAATCCTTTCCGCCTTCGTGGACATCCTTTATCAACCTGTTAACTACTTCCTTGAATCATTTTGCTCGAGTTCTTGTGATCGGTCCAAGTGGTACTTCAAGAGGATCCACATTCCATCTTCTAGCTTGGCTCCCATTATGGCTCTCATCATTCCCCTCCTCTTGAAAAGGATTTGTCCTCAAATCGTCGCCTACATCAAAAGGACTTGGATCAGTAACATTAAACGTAGCACTTACTTGATACTCACCTGGCAAATCTATCTTATATGCATTATCATTGATGCGCTCAAGAATTTGAAATGGTCCATCGCCTCTAGGAAGTAATTTAGATCAATGCTGTACGGGAAACCGCTCTTTGCGCATGTGAACCCAAACTTAGTCTCCAGGTTCAAAGACAGCTTGTCGACGACCCTTATTGGCTTGTTTCACATACTGCTCTGTTCTTCGCTCAATGTTTAGTCTTGCCTTCTTATGGATCTATTTAACAAATTCTGCTTTCTTCTTGCCATCTAGATTAACATACTCAGAAATAGGCAGAGGTGATAAATCCAAAGGAGTTAGTGGATTAAAACCATACACAATTTTAAAAGGAGTAAACTTAGTAGCAGAATGCATTGTGCGATTATAGGCAAATTCAACATGCGGCAAGCAATCCTCCCAACTTTTAATATTCTTTTTAATGACTGCCCTTAACAAAGTAGATAAAGTTCGATTTACTACCTCAGTTTGACCATTAGTCTATGGATAACAAGTAGTAGAAAAGAATAGCTTAGTTCTTAACTTAGCCCATAGGGTCTTTCAGAAGTAGCTCAAGAACTTAGCATCTTTATCTGATACGATTGTTCTAGGCATATCATGCAATCTCACAACTTCCCTAAAGAACAAATTAGCAATATTGCCAATAAAAGTCCTCAAAACATGGTTCATAAGTCTCATAAAAGTACTAGGTGCATTAGTTAAACCGAAAGGCATTACTAACCACTCATACAATCCATATTTTGTCTTAAATGCGGTTTTCCATTCATCACCTTCTTTCATTCTAATTCGGTGATATCCGCTTTTTAGATCAATTTTGGAAAAGACACTAGACCCATGTAACTCATCTAACATGTCATATAAGCGAGGAATGGGATAACGATACTTTACCGTGATGTTGTTGATGGCGCGGCAGTCAACACACATTCTCCATGACCCATCCTTCTTAGGCACCAAAATCACAGGCACTGCACATGGACTCATGTTTTCTCTCGCGTACCCCTTCTCCATTAATTCATTGACCTGCCTTTGGAGTTCCTTTGTCTCCTCTGGATTGCTCCTATAAGCTGGTTTGTTTGGAATAGATGCTTTGGGTAAACCCTGGTGCTCAATACCATGAATAGGTGGTAAACCCTTTGGAATCTCCTCAGGGAAGACATTTTCAAAGTCCTGCACAATAGACACAACCACACTAGGAAAAGAGTTAAAAAGTTTCGTTAGTATTTAAACAAGTTTCCTTAAAAACCAGTAACAACATAGGTTACTTTATCATTAACGCTCTCTTCACTACACTCGCACTTGCCACACAACTCTCCTTTTGCAAGGCTGCACTCTCCTTTTCACTCATCACCAAAGTTGATCCCCCCTCAACTTGGTCTCTCACGCTCATTCCAGCCTTCCTCTCTTTTTCCTTTTGATATCGACTTTTGTGTTCCTTTTCTTTCTCGCTGTCTTTTGCTCTCTCACTCTCCCTCTATTTTTCACTCACCTTATATTTTGCAAAAGACTGTTGTAGCTGCAACTGATCCTCATACACCTGTTTAGGTGTTAAGGGTTTAAGATTAAAGCTTTTCCCCTAGTGAACAAGCGTATACTTGTTAGAAAAGCCATCATGAACAACCTTCCTATCAAACTGCCATAGCCTCCCCAACAACACATGACACTCCTACATCGGCACTACATCGCATAACACCTCATCCTCATACCTACCGATGCGAAAAGCAATCAAGGCTTGCTTACTCACCATAGTCTCGCCACTATCATTCAACCACTGCAATTTATATGGACTAGGGTGTTTAGTAGTCTTGAGTCCCAGCCTCTTGACAATAAAAGTACTCACCACATTAGTGCAACTCCCTCCATCAATGATCAAACTGCAAATATGATCACCTAGATAACATCTAGTATGAAAGATATTCTCTCGTTGCACCTCCTCTTCTTCCTTCACCTGCACATTCAAAGCTCGCTTCACTACTGCCACTAACTTCCCTACTGCAGGCTCCTCGTCATCACTAGCGTCTTCTAATGGAGGCATATCATCCTCTTCACTATCCCTCTCAGTCTCATACTCACCATCATCACGCAGAATCATAACAGGCCTATTCGGACATTGACTAGCAATATGACCTCTGCCTTGGCATTTAAAACATCGAATGTCATGATTTTTAGGAGTAGAAGAATTAGGTTTACCTTGGTTACCAGGAGTAGAACCCGCTTGCCTCTACTCTCCTTTTGGTTTGGTGGGTAAAGGCTTTTCTTCCTTCTTCCATTGGTTAGTCTTCCAGGTAGATGAACCAGCACCCTATTGAAACCGTGCAGTACTACTACCTTTCCTCCTGTGTTGGTTCTCAACCATTATAGCCATATGAACCATATCTTCCAATTCTACATAATGCTGCAGTTCTACGACATTTTGAATTTCTCAATTCAATCCAGCAAGAAACCTAGCCATGGTAGCCTCTCTATCCTCCTTTACATTCGCCCTAATCATAGTAACCTCCATCTCCTTAAAATATTCATCTACACTTCGGCTTCCCTGCTTAAGAGTTTGCAATTTGTTGTGTAATTCACGATAGTAATACGCAGGCACAAACCGCTTCTTCATCACCCTCTTCATCTCTTCCCAAGACTCAATAGGTGGTTCGCCATTCCTTCTTCTATTCAACATCAGTTGATCCCACCACACTATGGCGTAATCCGAAAATTCAATGGCAGCAAGCTTCACTTTCTTTCTCCTACTATAATTGTGACAATCAAACACCATCTCTACCTTCTTCTCCCACTCTAAGTACGCCTCGGGATCATTCTTCCCTTGGAAAGGAGGAATCTTCATCTTTATACTACTCAATTGATTATCCTCTCTATTCCTATCTCCTCTATCTTCCCAATCCCTAGTTCCTCTATTCCTACCACTATAACCTCTATAATTCCCGACAGAAGGTTCATCAAATTCATCATCAGACATTTCATCTCCACCCCGTTGCACTCTCCTAGAACAACTCTCCCTCTTATACCCTTGGAAGACGTTTTTAGATTGCTCTAGTTTTTGTTCCACTGTCTCATGAATTTGTTCCATGCCCTCCTGAAACATCCTCTTCATCTCACCCCTCAACGCCTCAATCACTAACCTAGCATCAAACCTTCCCCTCTCACCTTTAGGAGAATGTTGCCTCGACATAGTTCCTGTAGAAAAGATTAGTACTAACACAAATATATATAATTAAGCCTCACAATACACTCCCTTACGTGTTTCACTCAAAGGATGATATCACACAGTCACTCGTGTATTCTCACAAGCAATGATGGTATCAACTCACCAATTCCTCTTCTCAATTCTCTTGGAACTGACCAAACTACACCAATCCCTTCCGTAGAATTCAAAACAACTCTAGGGGCTCGAAATTTTCCTCTTTTTCTTTCCTTTTTTTGTTGCCTTTGTTTGTTGCTCTTGATCACGTTCTTTTTTTTTTCCTTTCTTTTTTTTTTGTTCTTTTTGTTTGTAACAAAAGTGAATAGGAGACACTACACTTTCAATAGACAATTAACACTATGAACTTGATATGAACAATTGATATGAATGATTTAAGTTAGGGTTTTGATGTTACCTTCCTCAAACCGAACTGATGTTTAACGAACCTAGGCTCTGATACCAAACTAATACGAACTACGCCCACGTGTGACGAAACCTAATACCAATACATTCGGAATTGCTACCCAATATGCTAAACAATCGAGTGGAAACCGCAACCCGTTGCCTATAAGTGAGGCAAGAACCTTGGTATATTATGTGGACGCCACAATCGGGATGAAAGATCGATTGATAAGTCGGGATGAACATCACGGAAGAAAATCCGATAAGTTCAAGGGAAGTTCTTTAAAGAAACAAGAGAGGAATTCTCTCAAAAGTGTTATTCAAACTTGTATGTTGTATATTTCTGTTCTCAACCTTAGAAGCTTTATAATAGGGTTTACAATTCGTAATAGTAAAAGCCCAAAACGACATAACATCATTAAGTTGCGGAAAAATAACAAAACAGGGAATTAAAGGCCAACGGTGTTGGATTAAAGGCCGGCGGCGTTGGAGCCGACGTAGTAGCCGGCATAGAGTGTATACACGGCTGTGCCTTTCTAGACGTGTATATTTCTATAGATATTCTTGACACCATACACGGCCGTGCGTTTGAACCATGTATACGACTGTGTATGTTTCTATGGAGCCTCCTGATATGAAATTGGTTTGATTGGATTCCTAACTGATACGAACCACGCCAACGTGTGATGAAACCCAATAACAATACGTTTGGAATTCGTTACCTAAGATGCCAAGCACCCTCAAGTGGAAATCGCGACCCGTTGTCTATAAGCGAGACAAGAACCTTGGTATAATATGAAGACGCCACAATTGGGATGAAAAACCGATTGATAAGTCGGGATGAACGCCACGGAAGAAAAATCCGATAAGTTCTAGATTAGTTCTTTAAAGAACCAAGAGAGGAATTCTCTCAAAGTGTTTTTCAAACTTCAAGTTGTATATTCTATATTCTAACCCTAGGAGCTTCATATTAGGGTTTACAATTCGTAACAATAAAGCCCAAAACGACATAACTTAGATAAGTTACGTAAATATCAACAAAACAAACATGTAGGCCGGCGGTGTAGACATGAAGGCCGGCGGCCTTAGAGCCGGCCTTGAGCCGGTGTTGAAAATATACACAGCCGTGTACTTCAAGACGTGTATCTTTCTGTGGATTTTCTTGACACCATACACGGCCGTGCCTTTTAGCCGTGTATATGACCGTGTATGATTCTCTGTAACCTTGAGACTCCTACACGGCCATGCCTTGAAAAGACACGCCCTCATCAACCTGTATCTTTTATGACTTATACAAGAGCAAGGGCCTTCCCATGGTTGTTCTAATCCTTTCCAACATCATGATTGCTCCAATCCTTTCCGGCTTCATGGACATCCTTTATCAATCCATTAAGTGCTTCCTTGAATCATTTCGCTCAATTTCTTGTAATCGGTCCAGGTGGCACTTCAAGAGGATCCACATTCCATCTTCTGGCTTGGCTCCCATCATGGATCTCATCACCTCCAGACTCACTACACGGTCGTGCCTTGTAAAGACACGCCCCCTTCAACCCGTATCTGTTATGACTTGTACAAGAGCAAAGGCATTCTCATGGTTGTTCCAATCCTTTCCGGCTTCATGGTTGCTCTAATCCTTTCCGGCTTCGTGGACATCTTTTCTCAACCAGTTAAGTGCTTCCTTGAATCGTTTCGCTCGAGTTCTTGTGATCGGTCCAGGTGGCACTTCAAGAGGATCCACATTCCATCTTCTGGCTTAGCTCCCATCATGGCTCTCATCATGATAGGTCTTATAGGATTTTGATTCCTATCATCTCCTTAGGCCTAAAAAAGATTTTTCCTCAAATCTAACAGATTAAATGCAGTAGAGACTCTGTATCCTCATAATAAGTCATTTGAAGAAGTATTATTGTAGAATCCCAATATCTGAAATACCATAGGGGGTGATTGCTTTCTCTCCTCCATTTCTAGGATATACCTCGTCTGCAACACATATAATGGTCCATTATTGATAAGTCACAAAATACCCTTATCTAGAGTAATGAAATTGTGCTTTATTATTGAATTTTTAGATGATTTGTTGAAGAAAAGGATGCTTAATGGAATGAATGTTAATTTCAGGATTTTCTAGAGTATTTGGGAGCTAAGGGAAGGAGTTTTGAAGAGTCAGATCAAGTTCGGAAGGAATTGGATACAATACATGTGAAGAAAAGAATTCTGGAAAGTATACAAGCGAGATACACGCCCATGTAATTTGCTTGTGTATACTGAAGTGGATGTCTGGAAAGTATACGAGCAAGATACACGCCCATGTACTTTGCTTGTGTATACTGAAGTGGATGTTTGGAAAGTACACGAGCAAGATACACGCCCATGTACTTTGCTTGTGTATACTGAAGTGGATGTCTGGAAAGTACACGAGCAAAGTACACGCCCATGTACTTTGCTTGTGTATACTGAAGTGGATGTTTAGAAAGTACACGAGCAAAGTACACGCCTATGTACTTTACTTGTGTATCAAAGTTTTACTGTTGTTCAACGATGTTTCAAATACACGACCAATGTACTCCCATGTACTTGATCATGTATATTCACATAAGGACACTTGGAAGAAAGCATGAGATACACGAACGAGATACACTACTCGTGTATCCACTCGTGTATGTATCTAACCCGGGTACATGTATAAATAGACAGTTAGTTTGCCCTAGAAGGAAGTTTTACGAATTTTGTACTTGCTCTGACTCTCATAACAGCAGGGGAAAGAAGATTCTGTCAATTCCAAAGGAGATTGAAGACCCACGAAGAAGAAGATTCTATCTTTAAGGGTTGTGACTATGAATTTTATTTATTCTTCCAGTAATTGTATTTCGTTTGTCCAATTTATGGAGGAGTAGACTCTAAATCTAGATTTTATTCGAAACTTCTCTGTCATGTGATGAAGATTTGGTTTTTAATGCGAAGTTGTTGACTTTCTTATGATTAATTGCATGCCCTTTAATTGTTCCATAGATTCATAGATCTAGAATATGAATTTATGCATGATATCATATTAGTTAATTGAGAAATTGCTCTTATGATTAGATTTAATGCAATTGATGAGATTTGATTGTTCTTCTAGAGATAGGAAACAAGAGTATTCTGTTTACATCGATTATTTTGATGCGAATTCATGTGCTTTATGCAATTTTAGGTTGCTATTAACTAAGGAGAGATCCTATTTGATAAACCTAGGATTAGATAGGTTAATATACTTAAGAAAGTAGTTAACTTGACTAGAGAATTTGACAGTATAAGAAGTTAACTATGCCAATCTTCATAAATCTAATGAATTACATGATAGAGAAGGAGTAGAATAAAATCTAGGTTGCTTTTGTTAATTGATAAATCTTCAGAACCATTGTTGTTAGTGAGTTATTAGTTTTGAGATTAGAGTAATTAAGTTTCAACCAACATATTTAAGCATCGGTTAGATAATAGGAATGAAGTTAGTACTAGTAGTTGGTGTATCTCTGAGGGACGACCTTGTGCTTACTCGCTATATTACGCTACGATAGGTACGCTTGCCTATTGCTTCGTAATAAGATTAAGAACAAGAATTCAATTTATTAAAACTACGATTGGCAACGATCAAGTTTTTGGCGCCGTTGCCGGGGATACGCCAATATTAGAAACACTTTTTACTTATTAATTTAACCAATTTATTTCTTTCTTATTTTTTTTCCTTTTTCTTCTTGAGAATTTGGAGCTCATAATTGATTTGTATTATGTTTACAGTGTATGACTAGAAGTCACTCCAAGGAACTTGCTGTTTTTAATCCTAAGCCAGAGAAAATTATTCGTCGTTATCAGAAAAAAGCAACACTCGACTGAGTCAACATCATTTGGTATTCAAGGAGAATCACTGAAGGAAGAAATGGATGATCAAGTCAATAATCGTGCTCAAGAACTGAATCAAGGAAATATTGTTGTGGATCCCTCGAATCATCAACTGGTTGATAATCGAGATGGCCGAGTTAATGAGCCACCTAGAACCAATTCTGATTTTACCAGGCCAAACTTGATTGGCGTTAGCTCTAGCGTAGTCCATCCTCAAGTGGAGGCAAATAATTTTGAACTTAAGCCTGCCGTGATTCAGATGGTGCAGCAATATACTCAATTTGATGGTTTACAGGATGAAGATCCAAATGCGCATATCTAACTCTTTCTGGAGATATGCGATACCTTCAAATTTAATGGAGTTAGTGATGATGCGATCCGCCTCAGCCTCTTCCCATTCTCTTTGAAAGGCAAGGCTAAGCAGTGGCTGAATTCTTTACCGAGGAACTCCATTACTACATGGCAAGGTCTGATTAAGAAGTTTATGGACAAATTCTTCCCTCCTTCAAAGACCGCTAACCTTCGAGCTGAGATTCAGTCTTATCATCAGTATGACATGGAGATGTTGTATGAAACCTGGGAGAGATTCAAGGACTCAATGCGGAAATGCCCACACCATGGGATCCCAGAGTGGCTTTAAGTTCAGATATTTTATAATGGGTTGAACTATCAAAGGAGACAAACAGTAGATGTCGCAGCAGGTGGCACCTTGAACCATAAAACTCCAGAAGAAAGTTTGACTCTTTTTGAAGACATGGCCGCGAATAATTATGAATGGTCACATGGTAGGGGCAGAGAAAAGAGGGTGGCAGGCATTCTTGAAGTGGATGTGGCTACTTCTATCATGTCCAAAGTTGAGGCTTTATCTAGAAAGATCGACGGGTTGGCTATCTCACAACATCAGCTGGCTATTGTGGAACCCTCAGGTGGTGAGGAAGGGCAAACAGAGCAAGTGGATCATTTGGGAAACCCAATTTGACCCCAGAACAATCCATACAGCAATACTTATAACCCAGGATGGAGAAATCACCCAAATTTTTTTGGACTAACAACAGTAATATTCAGAAGGGCAATCCGAATCCTCCACCAGGTTATTAGAGGCCAATGGTCCAGAGTTCCAAACCGCCACTTGAAGATCTCCTCACAAAATTCATCAAGGATTCAAAAGACAGACAGAAGTCCTTAGATTTGATTCTGAAAAATCAAGACTCGGCTCTGAGGAATCATGAGGCATCAATACACAATCTTGAAAACCAGGTTGGCCAGATAGCTCAGCTTCTATCAGAGAGATCTCAAGGTTCACTACCGAGAAACACGGAAACCAACCCTAGAGAACATGTTAAAGCTGTCACATTACGAAGTGGTAAGGAACTACAACCAAAGGTTCAAGAAGAAGAGAGTCGGGTGACTGAACCAGCAAAAGAACAAGTAGTTCTCAAAGAAGGGGGAAAGCATTTAGAAAAATCACCTAAAGAGAAATCATCACCTCCATTAATCCCAGAATACAAGCCCAATGTTCCTTATCCAGCACGACTCAAGAAGGACAGAACAGATGAGCACTATGGCAGATTTTTAGAGATATTCAAGCAATTGCACATCAACCTTCCACTGGTTGAGGCATTATCACAAATGCCACGATATGCAAAATTTTTGAAAGAGTTGCTATCGAACAAAAGGAAACTTGAAGAGTTCTCCACTATAACTTTAGGAGGAGAATGCTCTACGGTAATTCAGAACAAACTCCCAAAGAAGTTAAAAGATCCTGGGAGCTTTACCATCCCTTGCCTGATAGGGAATTTATTTGAAGAACGGGCATTGGCTGATTTGGGAGCTAGCATTAATTTGATGCCATACAAGATGTTCCAGAAATTTGGTATTGGAGAGCTGAAACCGACCAAAATGAGTCTTCAGTTAGCCGATCGATCAGTCAAATTCCTAAGAGGAGTAGTTGAAGATGTATTAGTGAAGGTGCAGGACTTCATCTTCTTGGCGGATTTCGTCATCCTTGACATGGAAGCAGATGTGGAGGTCCCTCTTATATTGGGGAGGCCATTTTTGGCTATTGCTAGAGCCATAATTGATGTTGGGGATGGGAAGTTAGTGTTGAGAGTGGGAAATGAAGAGGTCATAGTTAAAATGCCTGACATCCTTAAACAAAGCCTACACCATGATGATACATGCTATGCAATCGACTACCTCAACTTCGCAGTTTCGGATTCATAGCAAGACTTGTTGATTAGTGATGCATTAGAATTGTGTTTGATGAATGGGGAGAAAGAGAAACCTGAAAATATGGCGATTAGAGTAGTTGTCAATCAGCTTAATAATAATCTTGAGTTGAGAGAAGAAAGAAGCTTTGAAGGTATGAATAGATCCACCATTTAGAGATCGAAACCTTCAATTGAGGAACCACCTGAGCTAGAATTGAAACAATTGCCAGACTACCTTTAATATGCATTTTTTGGAAGAAGATTCTAAACTTCCAGTCATAATTGCGTCAAATCTAGATCGAAATCAGTAGGAAAGGTTATTGCATGTCCTGGGGCAACACAAGAAAGCAATTGCATGGAAAAGTGCAGATATAAAGGGGATTAGCCCATCGTTTTGTACACACAAAATTTTGATGGAAGATTGTGTCAAGCCAGTGGTACAACCGCAGTGCCGACTTAATCCAAATATGAGAGATGTTGTAAAAAAGGAAGTCATCAAATTGCTTGATGCAGGAATGATCTACCCGATTTCTGATAGCTCATAAGTAAGCCCCACTCAAGTAGTTCCGAAGAAAGGCGGTATGACAATAGTACCGAATGAAAAAAATGAACTCATCCTGATGAGAAGTGTCACTGGATGGAGAGTTTATATAGATTACCGCAAGCTAAATGACGCAACTCGAAAGGATCATTTTCCTCTTCCATTTGTGGACCAAATGCTTGAAATGTTAGCTGGTCATGCATATTACTGTTTCCTTGATGGGATGTCTAGATATTTTCAGATTCCTATCACACCCGAAGACCAGGAAAAGACGATATTCACATGCCCTTTTGGGACCTTCGCTTATCGACGCATGCCTTTCAGATTATGCAATGCTCCAGCCACCTTTCAGTGATGCATGATGGCTATTTTTGAGGATATGGTAGGAGACAAGATGGAAGTATGCATGGATGATTTTTCTGTTTTCGGGAATTCTTTTGATGAGTGTCTACACCATCTTGAGTTAGTGTTGCAACGTTGTGAAGACACTAACCTGGTCCTAAATTGGGAGAAGTGTCATTTTATGGCAAAAGAAGGTATTGTTTTGGGCCATAAAATCTCCAAGAAAGGCATAGAAGTGGATGAAGCAAAGATCGAAGCAATTTCTAAATTGCCCCCACCATCTTCAGTTAAGGCAATACGAAGTTTTCTTGGCCATGCAGGGTTCTATCGACGATTCATTAAAGATTTTTCAAAAATTGCTAGGCCGATGACAAAACTCTTGGAGAAGGATACCTCCTTTGACTTCAACCAGGAATGCATTGATGCATTTGAACTCCTCAAGCAAAAACTCATCACTGCACCTATCATGGTAACACTAAACATGGGACGCTCCTTTTGAGATTATGTGTGATGCCAGTGACTCGGCTGTGGGAGCTGTTCTGGGTCAGCGAAAGGACAAATACTTTCAACCCATTCATTATGCTAGCAAAACACTCACTCATGCACAAGAAAACTATACAACCACGGAGAAGGAGTTGCTGGCAGTTGTCTTTACCTTTGACAAGTTCAGACCATATCTCATCTTATCTAAGGTCATCGTATACACAGATCATTTCGCCTTGAAATTCTTGCTGAAAAAACAGGATGCAAAGCCACGCCTCATTCGGTGGATCTTACTTCTTCAAGAGTTTGATCTTGAGATAAGAGATAAAAAGGGTGCCGAAAATCTAGCTGTCGACCACCTGTCACGTTTAGAGAATCCCTGTTTAGGAAGACCGAACGGAGTTGAGATCAACGATGAGTTCCCTGAGGAACGATTGTATGCCATCAAGACCGCTGAAGATGATATCATCCCATAGTTTGCTGATATTGCCAATTACCTAGTGGCAAGGGCTCTTCTTAAGGATATGAACAAGCACAGAAGAAGAAATTTTTCACCGAATTGAAGTAATACTACTGGGAGGATCCACATTTATTCAGAATTTGCGCTGATCAGATGATTCGAAGGTATGTTCCTATGAAGAAGGATGAAAAATCTTATTCCACTGTCACAGTGGCCAACGGGAGGACATCATAGTGCCAATAGGACGGCGCACAAAGTATTGGAAGCAGGATTTTACTGGCCGTCATTGTTTAGGGATGCTTAGAGATATATAGCTCGATGTGACTTGATGCCAGAGGGATGGTAACATATAAAAAAGGAATGAAATGCCACAACACTACATATTAGAGTGTGAAGTATTCGATGTGTGGGGCATCGACTTTATGGGGCCCTTTCCTCCTTCCTTCGGAAATAAATACATATTGGTAGCTGTGGATTACGTCTCTAAATGGGTAGAAGCACAAGCCTTGTCGACTAATGACTCCCGGGTGGTTGTTAAATTCTTGAAGAAGCTCTTCTGTAGATTCGGGGTCCCACGGGCACTCATAAGTGACAGAGGTACACACTTCTGTAATTCACAAGTTGAAAAGATTCTTAAGAGATATGGGGTGGACTCACCGTCTTGCTACGCCGTATCACCCCTAAACTAGTGGGGCAAGGGAGGTTTCAAACAGGGACCTAAAGCGTATCTTAATGAAGCCATGTCTCACCATAGACGAATTGGGCCAAGAAGTTAGATGATGCTTTGTAGGCAATATCAGACAGCTTTACAAACCCCCCCTTGATACTACCCCATATTGATTGGTCTACGTGAAAGCTTGCCATTTACCAGTTGAGATCAGCACAAGGCATTTTGGGCGATCAAAATCTGCTAATTTAGATCTCGGCTGGTCTGGGCACATCGAAGGGATGCAACTTAATGAGCTAGATGAATGGAGGCTCATGGCATATGACAATTCATATATATACAAAGAGAAAGCCAAGAAGTTTCATGATGCTCGGCTACCACGGAATGGACAGTTTAATGAAGGGGACTTTGTATTACTTTTAACTCAGTTGAAATTGTTCCCTGGGAAGCTTAAATCAAGATGGTCCGGTCCTTTCCCGGGGTAAAAAAGGTTTTTTTTCCCTACGGCATAGTTGAGTTGGAACACCCGGAGAAAGGCATTTTCAAGGTGAATGGTCAATGGCTTAAGCATTACTTTGGGGACCAAACATTTTTTAAAAAAGAAAAGGAGGAGCTGGAACCTCATTCTCTTTCTCCTTTGAGCTCTACCGGTTCATTACATCGAGCTAACGACGTTAAACAACAGCGCTTCTTGGGAGGCAACCCATGTTGTTTAGTAAGTTTTCTTCTTTATTCTTTACTATCTTTATTATCACCCATTGTTTTGGAGTAACTTTTGCAGGACAGCAAGCTATAGGGGGCTAACCAAGTTTGGATTCTATAAAGTCACCTTAATAAGCTTCTTTTTAAGCTCTAAGTGTGGGGAAAATTCAGGATGGGAGACCTTTTTAAGGGAGTTCAAGATGAAGTGATGATAGGTATGTACTTTGATTTGCACAATCGGGTACACTAGTGGTGTATCTAGTTTTTAAACACATGCTAGAGGGTGTCTAAATTGACTTTGTAGTGCAAAAGGGGAATACGTCATTGGTATGCCCTCCCGTGCACTTCAAAATATGCTCATTGTGTACATATCAGAGATATACGAATAAGGTACACGCTCGTGTACCTGGTCATGTATCTGACCCACAGAAGGCACAATTCGATACACAAACAAGGTACATGCTCGTATACCTGGTCGTGTATCTTTACTCACAGAATGCTCCCTCTATATACACGAACGAGGTACACGCTACGTGTACCCGGTCGTGTACTGACCCACAGAAACACCCCCTCTATAAAACACGAACAAGGTACAAAGCTCGTGTACCTGGTCGTGTAACTGACCCACAGAAAAACCCCCACTATATACACGAACAAGGTACACGCTCGGTACCTGGTTTTGTGTATTTGACTCACAGAATGCTCTCCCAAGATACACGAACAAGATACACGCTCGTGTACCATAGTCGTGTATCTAACCCACAGAATGCTCTCCCACGATACCACAACAAGGGTATACGCCTCGGTAATCTAACCCCACAGAAAGGAATCCAAAGTACACAACCATGTACTTGGTCGTGTTCAATTTTCCTACTCGTACTATAAAAGGACTCCTCACTTCACTCTGCCATTTACAAAGACCCTTTCTCTATTCCTGTATTTGACCCCTCACTCCCACTCTACTCCTCCATACGGTGGTGTTTTTTTCCACACTAAAAATTCTACCGTCTCAAGGATTCAAGGTAAGTAAGTTCTCTCTTCTTCTTCTTCAATACTTATTGCAAGACGGTTGTTGCTCGGTTTTCTTTTACGCTACCAAACATGCCCTTTCCTATGATGATAGTTGATGATGATTTTGCATTTTGGAAGTCGATTGTTGATAGATCTGAGACATTTTGAACTCACGTGAATGCATGTTATTGATGTCATGAGTGGGTGCCAAAAAGTGAATCGACAGTTAGGGTTTGAACATAATATTTGGGACTTTGTTTTTTTGGGGGTTTTTTGGAACAATGTTGTTGTGTTTCTTTTCCGATCTTTTCTTAGAAACCAAGTTATGAGGCCATTTTTTTTTTTATGATCACTAAACAATCGCACCTAGCTTCTTAGAATCAGGATTCGAACTTTATCGTTTGATGATGCTTTGGGTATGTTTTAGTTACATTTTTGGCCTTCAGAAGGTGGTTGAAATATACTAAAGCCACAGACCTGATTTTGAGGTTCCCTTAAATATTGTGCATGTTTAGATGGGCAGATACACAACTAGGTACACCGTCTGTACCTTGGTTGTGTATCTCAACTTGCTATCTTCTTCCTTTTTTCGGAAACCAATGCAAGTCCTATCATTTTCTTTGTGTAATTAACGAACCTAACCTATTTTGAGACCATTGTGATTGATTCAGATGGTCACAAAGACTTGTGCAGTTAAACCAAAGTTTACTAAAAGAAGAAGATCACCCCTGCTAAGGGAAGCGGGATGGTGCTAGTTTATCCTCCGCTCCACCCCCCGAAGAGTTTTTCGGAGGAGCCATGGAGCAAGAAGTGGTTTGAAATTCTCTCACGGAAACTGTTTGGGCACACCAATAAATTTGGATTGGGGCATGCTGAAGGGGATGGATTAGTTCAACCAAATAAGGAGGTCCTTGCCACCGGCCTATGGGAGGGCCTGTTCACCCTACAAGAAAACCCGCGTTTAGGGATGTTTCCTTGATTCCTATCCACTATGCGATACAAAGATAGAAAAACGAAAAAGATGGGACAACTCCCTTTTAGTTTTAAAATGTAGGCAACAACCAAAGTACTATCCGCCAATTCTGTTCTCTAATGAGATTCTACATGAAGCTTTTACCCGGACACCTGAGTTTCGGATTTTTTTGCCATTGGCCCTCCAACGTTAACAATTAAGTATGTGGGAGGAGTTACCCGGAAACCCGACTCAAGAGTACTTTCCATCCCACTCCCAAGGCCTCTCTAATTCAGGATGATTGCCTTTTAAAATTTTTCTTGGCTCTTGACAAACACAATTGGGCCCGAAAAAAAAATAAGGGAGTTGTCAATAACTTTTAAATCTTC
>JBBMOL010003226.1:0-17503 GCA_037954665.1 Laguncularia racemosa | reverse complement strand
AATAAATGTTTGAGTAATAATTTTATAATAAAAAATAATATTTCTCCACGGGATGCTAAATGACTTACATTTGTTGATTGCTACGGGACATCATTAGATTATCATCCAATGGCCCACTGTAATTGACATCGCTTCAATGCATTGGCTCTTTGAGGATTTATATTATTTTTTGTATTTTTAATTGTTTTTTGGACCATTTATGTTGTAATTTTCTTTTAAGACACTTTCATTTGCTTGTAATTCTCTTTAGAAACAGCCAACCTAAAAGTAGCATAGTTGTAATTTTGTGAACTTTTTAACCTTAAAGGAAAGAAAGTAAAAATACTTGCTTAAGTAGGGTTTTAGGAAGCTTTTAACATTTTGAGAAAACATCCCTTTTGTTGCCGTGAGGGTCCTCCTTACTTGCAATTGATCTCTTATCAGTTTTATCCTTCAAATTGCGGCGAGAACCGACTTAAAATCGATTGTGAGTAATATCAATCGTTTCTTGTTGTTTACAAATTATACTTAGTGAGTCATATCTAGGTGCTATTTGTTGTTCCTTTCTTTCACGTGAATTAGAGTTCATAATTTCAGATTTGAATTCAATTCAATATGATTGGAATTCTAATTCATCCATATCTTATCTATTTTTCTTTCGCTATTACATTGATCCATATCACAACTTGTATCATTTCCATTTGAGTCTATGTGAATAGGGGTTCTAGTCAATTATTTTTTGATCACACCAATTGTGGAATTGCTCCCATTTTGTTATTTGATTGTGCTTAGTTGTTTTTAGGCGCATCAATGAACTAGAGCACGGTTGTGTTAGAGGCTATGTATTTTTCTATAAAAATTTCCTTTTCAACATGCCTAAGTACACGGTCATGCTTGTGGCCATGTACCTTTATTGTAAAAAATCACCCTTTCAGCACACCTAGTATATAGTCATGTTTATGGCTATACCTTACTATTCCCTCTTATATTTCTACATAGGCAGGTACACGGGCATGCACTTGACTGTGTATACTACTATTCGTCACAAACCTCAATTCCTTCTCTAATTTCATTTCTAAACCTAATTTCTATGATTGTAAGCCTAATTGATCATTGTATTCAGAAATTCTAATGTAAAATTGAGTTTTTGTAAATTACTTAACCCGTTTTGCCTTGAAACTCCCAATTTCAGTTGACCCCTACTTTTCCCCCCTTCCCTTTGATTTATCTCTAGTAATATCCCAAAAACTTTATAGTATATTTTTCAATCAAAAAAGTCATTTACAATTAAAATGTTATTTTGGATTAGTCACGTGATTCTCCTTAAGTTTTAGTTCTTAGTTTCCTATTTTTCTTGAAACAAGTGCGCAAATGAGGAAAAGGAAAAACCCCTAAGTTAGAGGTTTTATAGTTACAAAGAAAATAAAGTTCCCCCCATAATTTTTAAAGTATTTATTTATCTTAGGAAAAAAAAATTTTAGATAAATAAAAAATATTTAGTTTTTAATGTGTATTTACGTATAAAATTTAAAATACTTTAAAAGAAAAATAAAAAAAATAAGAAATAAAAAATAAGAGAAAAATATTTTTAAAAACTGAGTATCTTAGTTTACTAACATAGGTACTTATATTATTGCTTTTATTTATTTTTTAAAATAGCTTGAAATTCTATTATTGTTTGGAGGACTTTTATGATTTGTGTTTGTTTTCCAAAAGGGGTATGTTTTTTGTGGAGGGGGTTTAATTTATGATTTTTTTGTTGTTTGTTGAAACACTCTAAGAAAGAGGAAAAACCTTATTTTGTTGCTAAACTTTGTAATGGAGTTTTTGATTTTTGAAAGGGCCCATCTAATCAATAAATATAAGTACCAACTGAAATAAAAACGAGGCATGCTTTACATTAAATTAAAGGTCTTGAATCATTTTTTCACATGGTAAATGGAATGGTTGACTTTATTAGGCCCTTCCTATCATCAAAAAACTAAAAAAATTTGAAGTGGCTGTTTTGATAGTAACCTTTTAAGGCTTGAAAGCATCTTGGGGTTTATGTGTAGGGTGAAACTTCATTTCAAAACTGGGGTTTTGGAGTAAAGGATTTTCCCCCTTTTGGGCTTTTAAAAAATTGAATGTATCATCTCTCCATTTTTTAAATTGTTTGGTGCTAAGGATGTTGCTAAGAGATTTGGATTGGTTGGCATGTGCAATGTGAAAAATTACCTTTTTTTTTTACTCATAGTTTAAAAATTTAATTTTAAATTAAATCCTACAAAAAGGGAGTTTTGAGATGATAGCCTTTAAAGCTTTATACTTACCCTCAATTTTAAAACATTTTGTACGGTCATTTTTAGTTTATAA
This sequence comes from Laguncularia racemosa, assembly GCA_037954665.1. NCBI lineage: Eukaryota > Viridiplantae > Streptophyta > Magnoliopsida > Myrtales > Combretaceae > Laguncularia > Laguncularia racemosa. Next base: position 15,169 of record JBBMOL010003226.1, on the reverse strand, counting down.
GTAGGGGGTGCAATGGTAAGCTTGGGACGATTGCAACTAGTAGGAAAATGCAAGGATGAAATTTAAAAAAATTGCTTTTAAATTCTAGAAATGTAACTTATTTTAAAAGACTCTATGATTTTCTTAATAGATGATAGATTTTTAATGAATATATATTTAAATGAAAAAAAAGTGAATGTGCTTATTATTACTTTGAATTTTTATCCTTTGGTGTAATCTTGGGGGGTTGTGAATAGGGTATATTAAAATTTTGAAAACAAGGGAGTTATTCTTTGACTATGGTGTGGTCTATCAGGGTTTATGGCGAGGGTACCCTTGGGGGTAACAAAACCAAATAGGCTAGAGTAAATAAGATATATTATCCCAGATTAAATGAGAATTTAAAAATATAAACGAGAAGGATGTTGGATTTCAAGGGGTCAAAAATCAAAAACAAATTCTACCTTTAAAATGAAGATTTTGGGGAGGTTGAGGTTGCTAAAGGAAAGGAATTCCCCTTAAAGTGGGGAATGATCATGAGATAGCATCTGTATCACTATAAGGAAATATCAAGGACAAAATCCTTTTTAATGGAGGTAGGATGAAAAGCCCCCCAAAAATTTTTTCAAAAAGTGGGAAGATTGGAATTTTACCCTTTTTTGTTTAGGGTTAACTGCTAAGTTATATAAAACCAAGGATCTCTCTTCCCTCTCTGGCACAAAACAGAGAAACCCCAGATTTTCTCAATAGGGTTTTGTGTTGGGAGTGAAACAAGGGGAATTTTTAGTATTTGGGTAAATTATCTTTTCCCCTCAAAACCATTGATTTCTTTTTTTTTTGAGGTTTTTTGGAATTTGATTTTATGAACCCTTTTTTTATAGGGGCCCAAGATTGGGATTCATGATGGGGATTGAACAATAGAAGCTAAGATATCATTATGTTCTTGTCTATGATTCTCTTTAAACCAATGGAAATCTAAGCCCTTTACAATCTTGAGAAAGGTTTGCAATCAAACAACGTGTTAAGGATCCATTCTTGTAAGAATCCCCATTTCCTTAAATGATTTAAGGTAACATAATCAATCTCTTCCACTTTCCTTAAAATCTCTAAACTCAAACTATAGGAATTTGATTAGATTATGGATTTAGATTAATACTTAAGATTAAATATATCAACTAATTAAATATTTGGTTAAACTTGTGGTTTGATCTATGAAAGATAGTTAATTAGAATTGCAAGAGTTTAGAAATCTTAGCAATGTCATAAGAATTACCTAAAACTATAAACCTAAAACAAAGTCCCTTAGAAATTGTGGTTAATTGGCCAAGGAGTGGTAAACTGAGAGCCTTGTAGGATCTATAATCAATTGGCCCTTAGTTTGGTGATTAACTAACCTTAAGCCAAGCACCCAAGGTAGACTAACTCTTGTTGTTTTAGCCCTATTCCCTTGTATCATTTTGATCTCTTTAAGACCAGTGAGCGGATCCTTATGCTTTAATCATGATTTAAGTTGAAAATTTAATTCTAGACCTAATAGGTTTTAATCACTTAGATAGATGAGGGAAGTAAGTTTTAATATTAAGTTTTGATCTTTGTATACATTAAGTATTAATCTGTATTCTATATATTTAAAGATTAGGTGTTGATCTTAATATAAGGCTTTAGACGCATTATCGGTATGTATTTGCTGTTGTTTGTTGATTTTATGTGTTAAGTTAGAGTAAAGTTGAATAAATAACATTGGGATTAAATAATTTTTATGATTATTATGTGTAAGATTAGATTTAGGCATTAAGTTACTGTTAGGACTTAGGGGGTCTTTGATATTCAAAAAACACATTTGACATAATGAATGAAAAAGGGTGATTTCATAATGGAAGTGCTAATAAGTGGAATGGGAACATTGATTAGAACATTGCAATTGATTAACATGACTTGATATGAAATGATTTTAGTTATGAGATGATTGGTGGATGCTTAGCTATGGTTTGAGTTATTATGGTTACAATCTTAATATATTGATGATATGGTATTGGTTGAGCTATAGTTTAGTAAATTATTCTAAGGGTTTGGTTATGGTCCATTGAGTTATCGATATTGGGGCTATGGTCATATGATTTTTTATATTGATATTTATTGGGGTGGTGGTCTTATGAATTATTATTATTATTAGGTTGTGGTCCATAGAATTATGTATTGATAGATATATTAGGCCTTCAGTCTTGTGATTACTTTGCTAGTAGGAAATCGGTTTTGGTCTACTAAATTTATTTGACAATGGAATTTGGGTTATTTTGAATTATGGTTATTAAAATTGTGTGTTTGCTAGATTAATTATATTGAGGTAAATAATTTGTTGTATGTTTCTTTTAGTAATTATTGGCTTATGTGTGAGTGTTCATGTGTGTGTGTATATGTAGCAAACTTATACTAGGTTTCATAACTCACCCTATTAGTTAAATTTTAGTTTTTTGTTTGGTAATTGACCTTTAGACTAGGATGGGAGTAATGGTAGTAGAGTTGACAAATTATAAGTAAATTTAAATCTAATGAGGTTTATGAGTTTTTATAGCCTTTACAATTCAAACTTTTTAAGTTTTGTTTTTCAATAATTGAGAGTTTTAGAGATAATTGAATAACTGTAATGTTTAGCAGATTAACCTTTCTATATATATATATATATGTCATGTAACTCTTGAGGATTTTGAAAAATACTTAAGTAGCAATTAGAGATACTATGATTGAAAAGTTAATAATAATCTATATAAACTTATCTTACTTTATATAATGTGCTTGATAAGTGCAAAAATAGACAATTTATACTTAAGAATTGTATTCTAAAATCCGTCTTAATAAAGCTTGAAGGCCTTAGATGACTTGAAAATTCTTAGAATTTCCTTTAGGCAAATGGGATACCATGGATTCATGGGATATGCTTTAGATTAAAAATTGATGGATTTGGCTCAAGAAACTAAGTTTAAAACTACAACTTACCTACTAAAACCTAGTGCCACTCTTTTATGTATTCACCATCTTTTCATATTTTCATCTACTAGATCAACTCCAAAAATTTAGCCAATTGATAACGATAAACTCTAAAGGCTGCTTAGAACATTACAAGAATAATAGATCACAAACCTAAACTCAGTTGACTTGGGTTAACTTTTGCTAAATGAAGAAAAGACTTAAGTATATTCAAACTAATTTTTAATCTTAATTTAAACACAAATACTAATTATATAAGACTTAAAACTCTAAGATCATGAAGAAAATCATGATTTCATAGCCATTTAAATTCCTGATATAGCAAGACTAACTTCATAGAACATATGACCCTTAAAACTTTTCTAATCATTAAGGGTTGATCTTATTAGACTTAGTTACTTTGATTAGGGACTTAAAGATTTCCAAAACAACTTAGTTAAAGTAGCCAAGAGAGGGATTTACTCTATTAAAACCTAGCTAAATATACCTAATGATAAGTGTTAGAAGACCCTTAATTCTAGTGCTTTTTAGTTATAATTTTATATGGATCTCATGTAATTTGTGAAGAAAAGGGTACTTATATGATTAAATTTTAATTTCAGGCATTGATGAAGATAAAAAAAATTTAAGGAGAATAGGATTAAAGACAAGGTGAAAATTGGCAAAAATAAAGAAAAATGGATTTTTGGCTCAGAAACGACTTGCAGCACAACCTATGTAGACGTCTGTGTTGGGTGAAGAAAACGGATAGAAGCCATGCCAAGATGTGCCCCAGGTTCAGCACAACCCGTGTTGAAGGTCAACTACGAACATCTTATTTAGCCCTGCCCTGAGCACGGCTGTGTTGGAAGCCGTGCTGAACTAGGTAGTGAAAAATAACGTGTTCTGAAGTTATCACGGCCTCGAGCACGGCCGTGCTAACACCTGTGATGAACCCGTTTTTGTGAGAACTATATATAGATGCGTTGTTTTATTTTAGAGGAGTTTTTCTTTCTTTTTGGAAACCATTCTAGAAACCCTAGGGGAGATTTATTACGAACTTTAAGAGAAGAATTGTCTAGGCATCATTGGAGATCACAAAACAACAAGGGATTATCCTTTTCAACATGAATCAATGTTATTTCTCTAAATTCTCTGTTTTTGTTGAAAACTCCATGGAGGAGTAATTCTTTTTATCTTTCATCTTGTTAAACTCTAACTCATGTGCTAACCCTTTGATTGATTAATGGATTGTTTATATTTTGTATCTATTCATGTGTTTTTTAAATTTTCTTGTAATTGGTTTATGTGCACAAATTGATTGCATGCCTGATTTTTATTAGATTGAAAGAGGTTTCATCTAATAAATTAGATCTTCATGAATAGAGAGATTACATGTTTTACCCAGAGGTAGGAAAAAATTGATTTTCTGCAATATTATTGGAATTATGAACTTAATGAGATCTTGCGTAACATTAGTGAGGAAAAGGCCTCCATTATTTATGCATGATTATGAATTGATTAACTTAAGGGAGAAATTGATTTTATTTGAAGAATTCCTGCAGTGCAAAGTGTAATTTAATTTTATTAATCGAAATCTTATGTTGATAATTTAAGAGTTAGAGTGGAATAAGATGAATGGTATATTTTGTGATTGAATACACTTTTTAGACAATATCATTTAATTCTAGGGTGACTAGGATTTATTATTTCTTAATTTAATTCATAATTTTCACATCATAATTTAGACTAGATAGTAGAGAAAAGGCAATACTAGTACTTGTTTTCTAGATCCCAAAGGACGACACCTATTAAATCTATATTATAATTGATAGGCACATTGCCTAGCTCGATAATAGATTTGATTGGTTATAAATTTAAAACTTTAACAATCGATTAGATTTGAGAGCTCTATTAAGTTTTTGGCGCCATTGCCAGGGATCTGGCAAGGCAATATTAGGAAAAACTGTAGTATCTACTACTTTAGTCAATTTTTTTTATTTTATTTTATCTATCCTTCTTCTCTCCATTTTTTGAAAATTTCTATTTCACATTTAGTTGCCCTTTTTCAGTGTATGACAAGGAATTGTCCCTCAAACATTCTTGACTTAGATCCAGAGATTGAGAAAAACACTTTGCTGACTTCGAAGGAATACAACTGCCGAATCTTTTAGACAGTCAGCTAGTGAGGAGGGGAAACGTGCTATAGTAGTGGAATGACATCTTGTCTTTCACTCAATAAGAGCATGAAATAATATATGATGCTTGGCAGAGATGGTTTAGGGTTGTTGAGAAGTGCCTACATCACTAATTGCCCACATGGATGCAAGTTCAAACATTTGTGAATGGGGTAAATCCGGCCACATGTCATTTAGTAGATATCGCAGCTGGCAGTACATTGAACACTAAGACTTCGGAAGAATCATTGAAGTTATTTGCTAATATGGAAAAAAATAATTATTAGTGGGGGTCGTGGCAAGAGTAAGTAGAAAGCAACAGGAATGTACGAAGTAGATGTAATGACTACTTTGGTAGCTAAAATGGAAGCTCTAAGCCACTAAGTTGCAACCCTCAAGAATACCTAAGGACCACAACAACAACAAGTAGACCTTGAGGAGGGTGTAACCTTTTCGAGCAGTATGAGCAAGTAGATTATCTGGGGAATTCAACGAGACAACAATACAACTAGTATGGTAACACCTACCACCTAGGGATGAGAAACCATTCGAATTTGTCTTATGGAAACTAAGACTATCGAAGATCTAATCTACCACCACTGGGGTATTCAAAGCAACAACAACCACTTTATCAGCCATTACTGCTGTCTTAACCACAACAACCCCAACAAGAAAAAAAGAGTAACTTAGAGGATATTCTGAGCCAATTTATCTAAAGTTTTGATGTAAGACATTGCAATTAGTAAGCTTCAATTCACAATCTTGAGAAACAAATTGGTCAATTGGCTAAGATGATGTCTGAGCAACAACCTGGTTCTCTTCCCAGTAACATAGAAAACAATCCAAGAGAATAGGCGGAAGCCATCTCATTGAGAAGCGGGAGAGAGCTACCATCTGTTCAGTAGCATGAGAAGCAACGAGAGGATAAACAATCTTGTAAGAAGAAAAAGGGGACTTTTGTGGGAACATACTCTAAGAGAACACCAACACCGTTGTTAAGGAATATGTAAAAATCCCCTACCCAGCTCGCCTTAAACCAAAAGCAAAGACAAGGAATAATTTGGCAAATTCCTCGATTTATTAAACAGCTGCATATTAACATTCCTTTTATAGAGGTACTTTTGCAAATGCCAAAATATGCTAAGTTCCTAAAAGAGCTTTTGTCTAACAAGAGAAAGTTGGAAGATGTGGCTACTGTGGAAGTCGATTCAAATTGCTCATCCATTATTCAGAATAAACTTCCACTAAAGTTGAGGGACCCAGGCAGCTTCACCATTCCTTGTATAGTGGGTGACACATCATTTTGATAAGGCCCTAGCTGATCTAGAGGCCAACATTAACTTAATGCCATATTCATTCTTTAAGAAGCCGGGATGAGTTTACAGCTTGCCGACCGATCTATAAAAATCCCAAAGGGATAATCGAGGATGTTTTAGTAAAGGTAGGGAATTTCATCTACCCCGTAGACTTTGTAGTGCTAGAAATGGATGAAGATGGGGATACCCCTCTAATACTTGGGTGACCATTCTTAGCCACTGCCAAGGCAATGGTAGATGTATAGGGCGAAAAACTTACCTTGAGGATTGGAGATGAAGAGTTAGTAATAACAATGGCTGCTGCTATGAAACACACCTTGAGCATAGATGACTCTTGCTACTCCATTGATGTTGTCGATTCACTAGCAATTGAACATAGGAAGGAATTCTGAGTAAGGATGAATTAGAGTTGAGCTTAACATTAGAAGAGAGAAAGAAGCTGATAACTTAGAGGTCGCACTACTCATTGAGAAGCTTGATGCTATAGAAAATGTTATACCTCAGCATGGGTTTGAAAAGTTGAAAACAGAAAATGAAGCAAGACTTAAAACATCTATAGAAGAGCTACCAGTGTTGGAATTGAAACAACTACAAGATTACCTGGAATAACGCTTTCCTTGTGGGAAATTCCAACCTACCGGTTATTATAGCCTCAGATTTATCACAAGAGCAGAAGAACCAATTACTCACGGTCCTAAAAGCACAAAAGTGAGCCATTGCTTGGACAATCTCTGATATAAAGTGGTGCAACCATAAAGACGTTTAAATCCAAATATGAAAGAAGTGGTTAAGAAGGAGGTGATTAAACTTCTTGACGCTGGACTTATTTGCACCATATTTGATAACGGCTAGGTTAGTCCAACGCAAGTGGTGCCGAAGATAGGGAGGAATTGGATCTCCAACTACTAGAGACTTAATGAAAAGAAAGTGAAGAGTGTCAACCCAACGATGTTAAACAAGTGCGTTTCTTTGGAGGCAATCCATGTCAAACTTAGGTACGTAGCGTTTTCTTTTTTTTTTCTTTTTGTTATCACTATCTTAAGTTTATTATTTTTAGAAATTTTCAGATCTTAAGGGAGTTTCTAAGCTTATTTGAAGAGAGCGAAAGTAATCTCTAAGTGTAGGGAAGCGCCAATGACAAGTAAGGAAGTTTAAATTTTAATCACTAAGTGTATCTGGTAAGTCTCTCTCTACATTCATTTACACTTTTAGAAGTGCACAACAATCACAGTTGTTGTCTATTAGCTTGGGCATGTTTTAATTTCCCTCCACACAATCGGTACTTAAAGCTATGCAGAATTTAAAGAGAGTATGTGGAGTTTTCTTAATCAACACGGCCACGAGCATAGCCGTGCTGAAGCCAAGGTAGACTTTATCAAAGGTTCTGTTTAATTTTTGAAGTCAGCACGGCCACGAGCATGGCTGTGTTGATGCCAGGGCTCCACATATAACACGTTTTGTGGAACTTTTGATATCGGCACGGCCTCAAGCATGGTCGTGCTGTAACCAGGGCAAACTTGCCCTATAAAAACACTGCCTTATTTGCCCCTTTTGAAGGTCTGCATGGCCTCGAGCATAGCCATGTAGCAGCTCGTGTTGAAAAAAAAATATATAATAAAAAATAAACCACACATATATACAATTTCTCTCTCTCCTCCCTCACTCTCTAAAACTGTCCTCTAAATCTATTGGGTGACTTCACCAGTTATCTAAACTAAGATAGTCTAACTTTTCTTTTTACCTTTAATTTCTTTATTATTTTTTAGGATGATTGCAGCATAAACCTTGGGTTCTTAACTCCAATGATGACATGCTATTAGTGATTTGCTTTATATACAGCCTTGAACTTTACATGCAACCGTCTACATATAAAATCGGGGAAGTTCTTAGTGTCCTTTTTCTTTCATTTTTTCTTACTTTTCCTTTCGTTTTTTTTTCCTTTTCCCTTTCGTGTGCTTGATTTGGGAAGACATTGGGGACAATGTCTTGAATAAGTGTGGGGAAGGGTTTATAGGGAAACGAAAAATAAAAAAAAAAAAAATTTGAGAAATTTGGGTCATGCTTTACTTATGTTATTTATGCATTATCTTATTGAATTTATTGAGAAATTTGGGTCATGCTTTACTTATGTTATTTATGCATTATCTTATTGAATTTTCCACATTTACAAATTTGTAATTGATTTTGATTGCTGTTTTTTAATCATTAAAAGGGCGAGATCCTTGAAATTGTACTCATAAAAGTTAGTGATTTTGTGCCCCTTACTCACTATTGTTGGACTTTGTATAATTAGTTGGAATTTTAGGATGAAATATAAGTGGGATAATCTACTTACTATTTAATTATTGATTCTTGAGTTGTAAAATAGATAGAAGTTCTTAGTTAAAAGTTAAATGGTTGTATATTTTTTAGCTTATTAGTTGATATATTTACTTTTCAAAAATTTTGAGAGCTCTTCTAACTTTTTGTAAAAGGTGCATATGAAATCTATCACTTGGTGATTCCTCTTAAGTAATCTCTTAAAAATTAATTAATTAATGTGTTAATTGAGCAATAATGAGAAAAGCTTGGTTTGTATGGGTGGGCTTTGGTCCCTCAGAAGAGCAAAGTCTGACTCTACTGCTAATTAATCACTCAATTAAAAAGATAATAAGCCACTACTCCAATTACTTGGGTTCTCCAAGTTAAGAGTATCTTTATGAATCCCTAAGATTAGGATAATGGAGGTTCAATGGGGTCCCTTTAAAACCCAGTCACCTAAGGTCGTCTGGCTTGGGATCGACTAACCTATGATATTATAATAACAAGATGGGATATAGAAAAGGGCAAAGTTCAGTGGATCTTGTAACTTGAATAATTAAGTCCGTAGGGACGCCTTTAATTGTGGGGATAATGTTTGTTAACTTGGGTGATGAACCTGAGATTATCGGCTGAACATTCGTTAAATAGGTTGCAAGATCTTAAATAACTAAAAAAAAAAGAGAGGAAGAAAACCCAATGGAATGATGGATGCCATATACTTTCACCTAAGGTTGTTGTTGCTTAGAAGAGGTAGTTTGAACAGTTTTATATTCTCTAGTAAGTGGTGAGATATGACTAAGCTACTTTCGCTTTGTTTGACTTTCTTTGTAACTTGGGCAGCATTTCTTAAATAGTAAAGGTAATAGCTTTACTCACTGGGATTAATCTATAACTTTCAATTTTTGTATGCTGGTACATGTATAGTCATGGTAGGTTTGAGTGGAAGGAACTAATAAAAAAAGTCTAAACTATGATTACAATTGATGAGAGGAATTATATTTTGTCCTTACTTTGTTTGCTTGAGGAGAAGAAAATGGTTAAGTGTGGGGAGATTTGATAAGTGTCAAAAGACCCCTTTAATTCTAGTGTTTTTTAGTTATAATTTTATATGGATCTCATGTAAGTTGTGAAGAAAAGGGTATTTATATGATTAAATTTTAATTTCAGGCATTGATGAAGACAAAAAAAAAATGAAGGAGAATAGGATGAAGGACGAGGTGAAAATTGGCGAAAAATAAAGAAAAATGGATTTTTGGGCTCAGCACAACTTACATCACAGCCTATGTAGACGTCCGTGTTAGGTGAAGAAAACGGATAGAAGCTATGCCAAGACGCACCCTAAGTTCAGCATTACCCGTGCTGAAGGTTAACCACGAAGATCTTGTTCAGCTTTGCCTCGAGCACGGTAATGCTGGATGTCATGCTGAACTAGGTAGTGAAAAATAATGTGTTCCGAAGTCAGCACGGCCTCGAGCACAGCCGTGCTGACACCCGTGCTAAACCTGTTTTCGCGAGAACAATAAATAGACGCGTTGTTTTATTTTAGAGGAGTTTTTCTTTCTTTTTGGCGGCCGTTCTAAAAAACCTTAGGGGAGATATATTACGAACTTTAAGAGAAGAATTGTCTGGGCATCATTGGAGATCACAAAACAATAGGGGTTTAAATCCTTTTCAACAGAATCAGTGTTATTTCTCTAGATTCTCTGTTTTTGTTGAAAACTCCATGGAGGAGTAATTCTTTAAAATCTTCATCTTGTGAAACCTTAACTCATGTGCTAACCCTTTGATTGATTAATGGATTATTTATATTTTGTATCTATTCATGTGTTTCAATTATTCTTGTGATTGATTTAGGTGCATAAATTGATTACATGCCTGATTTTTATTAGATTGAAAAAGGTTTCGTCTAATAAATTAGATATTCATGAATAAAGAGATTACATATTTTACCTAGAGGTAGGAAAAAAATATGATTTCTGCAATATTATTGGAATTATGAACTTAATGAGATCTTACATAACGTTAGTGAGGGAGAGGTCCCCATTATCTTATGCATGATTATGAATTGATTAACTCGAGGGAGTAATTGATTTTATTTGAAGAATTCCTACAGTGTAAAGTATAATTTAATTCATTAATTGATATCTTATGTTGATAATTTAAGAGTTAGGGTGGAACAAGATGAAGGGTATATTTTGTGATTGAATACACTTTTTAGACAATATCATTTAATTTAAGGTTACTAGGATTTATTATTTCTTAATTTAATTCATAATTTTCACATCATAATTTAGACTAGATAGTAGAGAAAAGGCAATACTAGTACTTGTTTTCTAGATCCTAGAGGACGACACCTATTAAATCTATACTATAATTGATAGGTAAACTACCCAAATCGATAATAGATTTAATTAGTTATAAATTTACAACTTCAAGAATTGATTAGATTCGAGAGCACTATCACCTAACGTTATGATAGGAATAAAAATCCGACAAGACCTATCATTAGGGCAAAGAACTAAAGGAATTCAAATTTTGGCGATGAGGGCCATTTTGAGCAGATCGACCCCGGAATTATTTATAAATTAACCTCTTTTCTATTATTCTTGTATTGTGTTTTCCAACAGGCACACTTATCATATTTTATAGGGCAGTGGACAAACTCCTCAGACTCAGCTTGTGGGTTATCCATGGACCGACCTGAACCGGCGATGAGTTGGGCCGATGGATCCTCTAGGAGACCGGCATCTTGAAGACCATTTCTTTTATATATTTCTTCTTTTATGAACTATTTTGGTTGTATTATGGTTTTGGGACACTTTTATTTTCTTGTAATTTTCATTTAGGGTTAGCCACCTTAAAAGTGGCAAACTTGTAATTTTGAGCACTTTTTAACCCTAGGAGTAACAAGTATAAATACTTGCTTAAGAGAGGGTTTGAGGAGGCTATCATTTTGCAGAATATACACCTCTTTTCACATGAGAATTAGGGTTCATACCTTGGTTCAAACTCTTATCAATTTCAATCCCAAGAGTTGAAATTGTGGCGAGTGCAACATCTTGAAATTGTGAGTTACATCAATTTCATTTTTTTGTGATTTTCTTTTCTTCTCTAGTGTGTTATATCTAGGGTTGAATTGAGATATATTTTTGTCAGATATACTTGTTGTTATTCACGAATTCTTGTGATTAGTTGAAGGAATTATCAAATTGATCCAATTCATCTTTAAGGTCTTCCTTGAAAACATGATTTCACCATTGGAAGGATTCATATTTTACGGTTTTTTCTTTGTCAAATTGAGGCTTCATTTGTGTGGATTATATGAAATTAGAGTGTTGTTAGAAGGAATTTTCATTGAGGTATTTTGATTATATCATTGGTTGTTTGAATTTCATCATTTCATCATTAGGGTTCATTTGAAAAGTGCCATTTTGGATCCGATTTTGCCTTGACTTGAGATAGTTATTCTCAAGTCTTTTGGATGTGCTTTTAAGTGTGTTTAGGAACATCACGTTAACTATACTTAATTGTCTTACCTAAGAAGGTAAGAGAAGGTGATCATGGGAGTTGAAAAATTAACCCTATTGTCGAGTGTAATTTTTGAGTTCTCATTCTTAAATACGATCTATACTAGACATTATGCTCATCTAATATAGATCCTCGACTTGAGTTAGGAATTTCGTTTTGTTTTGGAGTCGCCACCCAACTGTGGTTGGGAAAAATGAAATTAGGACTAATTGAGCAGATTAATCCCAATTTAGACCACTAGTTGTCGTGATTTCCTTTTTCATTTTTTGTGAAAAGAGGAAAGGGAAAACCAGAGTTTCTGAGTTCGGAGGCTAACCTATTAAAACCCTAAGGTTACCACCCTAATCTCCTAAAATCTTAACCTTATCTAGAAATGTCTTTTATTTATTTTTTTATTATCTTTTATTGTGTTTTTGGATAAATTATTCTAAGAAAATTATTTTTATTCCTTTTTAGGGTTGCCCCAAATGGGTGCCTACGTACTGACTATTCAGGATCAAACTTGTCGTAGTTCGCTTTTCCTGAAAAAATTTAGTGTGTTTGTGAATTTTAATTATGAAATTTCTTTTGATTTATGTTTCTACCATTTTAGTATTTTTTTTTAAAAAAAAAATCTAAGCCTAAGCTTGATAATTTGATTTTTTTGCAAAAATAATAATTTGAAGGAAAAACCAATTTTGGATTTATTTAAGAAAATGATTTTTTCTAAGTGATAAAAATTTCCATTTTTCTATTTTTCAACTCATTTCTACTATTATAAATTTTATTGATTTTTTATAATTTTTATAAATTTTATTAATTTTCATGATTTTTATTAAATTTTCATAATTTTTATTTTTTTATTGAAAATTTTCTCCTAGATTTTTCATCTATCCTATTCTAAAATCTAAATTTTTATTATTGTTCTTTTCTAATATTTTTATTATTTTCTTTATAATTTTCACATTTTTATTATTTTATTATTATAATAATTATTTTTATAATTTTTATTTTTATTATTCATCCTAAATTAAATCCTAAAAAAAAAATCTAATTTCTAACATTACTCTATTTTTTCAAATTATAAATAACAAATAAATTAATAACTTCGAAATAAATAAAATAGCTAAATAAATAAAATAAATGCAAAAATTGAAAATCCGACTTACTTGGATCCGGATCGGTGCGCGGGTCGAGTCGGTCATGTGGGATCGGGTCGGTCGGGTCGATCGGACACGGCGGTTGGAGATGCTCGTTGACTGCGTTCCGGCTGCCTTTCGAAGCGGTTGAAGTGTCGATTCCTGGGTTTTTCGGGGGTAAGGAATTAACTGTGGCGGGTGGTTTGCTTTTGAAACGCCTCTTGGTGGCTGCCTCGATGCTTGATCGGTGGTCACGGGTGAAGATCTTCTGGTGAGGCTTCGATTCTCTCTCTTTTCTCTCTTTTTCTCACTTTTGATCTCTGCTTCTGCCTCTCCACTTCATCCTCTATTTATAGGCGTAAGAAATCGAGCTGGATAAGCTCAGATTTCCACCGATTGAAGTAAATCGAATTTGCAGTTAAAAACCCATCTCCAATTTGTGCAAATCCATTGATTTGTTGCGATTTGAATCCAATTGGATGATGTTTATTCTATTTCTATTGAAGATCTGTTGGATTTGTGCAAAAAATTGAATCAAACGGCCGAAATTCAGATTTTTTCCTCGCGGCCAATCTCGATGGAAGTTGAAGATGATCACAGCGTTTGGGCCAATCGGCTATTGACACGTGTCCCAAGTAGAGAAAAAATTTGCAAAACGTGAATTCTGCTTCCCCCCGTTTCGAACCCTTGACCAAGCCCTCCCGCTCGCACACTAGACCAAGGTTCGGACCAACTGGGCTAGCCCACTTTCGCGATTTTATTATTTTCGCAATTTGCATATATGCAATGCGATTTTTTTATTTTTTTGTATTTTTTTGAAATTTCAAAAATTTGTGAAAATTATTTAACCCTTTTTATTGCCATTTCTGCAATTATTTTCCAAAATTGATGTATTTTTCCTATTTATTTTATTTTTTGAATATTTTTCCTATTTTTGCTAAATTATAAAAAATGGAAAAAATTGGAAATTAATTATTGTTGATTATTATTGATCATTAGGGCAAAAATGGGGTGTTTTACACCTATATAGTGTCATTTTAAAGCAGAATTGTTGCTTAATTGTAAGCCACACAAACTATATCGTAAGTATAATAATTCATATATATCTTTGACTTAAATTTCAACTTAGTTTTCTATAAAAAGACAAGGGAAATTTACTTCATTTTACTTTCATTACCCACACTCATAATGATTGGTTTTCTTCTCCTCAAGTGGCATGACTTTTAAGCAAAGTTGTTATAAAAAATGGCTTCTTAAGCACACCATTACTATATAAGACAAATGCATCTTTTTCTATATAAAGCAAGTTAGTTAATGGAAGAAAATTTTCCCTTCTTTCCCTACCATTGTTGATAGAGCCATTTTATACTCAATCTTTATAGTATAAATTGTGTTAAATTATTATAGATTTTATAGAAATCATAAGGAAATGGTACTCTAATTCTATCATCGTGATAAATCAGGTTAAATGGAGTCAAGGATGCCAATTCAAGTAAATTAGAGAAGCCATCTACAACTTGGTTCAAAGACAAGGATTTACACCGCCAGAGGGAAGTACATGGGCGTGTAATTGAAGTACACGGCCGTGTACTTGGTTTTGAATCAACAGGAAAGATACACGGTTGAAGTACACGCCGTGTATTGGAAGCACGGTTTGAGGCATGGCCATGACGCAACCATGTCACACACTGGACAAGAAGACGGACATGTGGACTTTGAACAAGAGAGAGACACGGCTTAGGGCACGGCCGTGGTGGAAGCCGTGGGAGAAACCGTGCCTTGGAAA
>JBBMOL010003225.1:0-17528 GCA_037954665.1 Laguncularia racemosa | reverse complement strand
AATTTGTAACTAGCACGTCAAATCCGTAATTTTTGTTTTTCATTTTTGTGACCAATAACATTTTGGTTATAAAAGAGATACGAATTATGTTTGGAGGTGTGGATTGTTTAAATGGTTATCTTAAAATTATGGAAAAAATTGGGGGTCTTCTAATTTTTGTTTTGATGTTAACCTAAGCTTTTGTCTAGGGTTGTTTAATCTAAGAGAAATAATTCAAAGCGCTTGTCTAAGGTTATGGGGGAAGAAGGAAGTGGTTGTTAGAGTTTTAATAACCTAACCATTTTACTGGAAAAACAAATAGAGAACATTTGCATCGATGAAATTTTTAAAGAATTAAACTATCTTGTTTCCCTTTTGGGCTGGCGTTACAAATTCATTTTCTTTCTTGTTTTAACTTTTTCGTTCAAAACCCCAAACCCCCCATTTCCTTTTTCCCTTTTTTTTTCCCTTGGTAAAAAAATTTAAAACCAAAATTTTGTGGTTCGCCCACTACCACTATAGCAAATATTAATTGTCTAGGAAGTGGTTTTTTTTTTGTTGGTTTCGCCCCCCTAACGGCCAATAACGGCCAAAAGGGAAAAGGCCCATGTATTGGAGTCAAAAAACCCAAAAAAAAGATACATGTCTAGAAGTACAAAACCTGTTTTCCCCCCAAAGCTGGTCAAGGCCCCGGGGCCCTTCATTCCAAGCGCGGCCTTAATGTCTAAACCCCAACCTTATGTCACCCGGGGCCCTTTTGTTCTTTTTTGTTTTTTTTTTAGCAACTTATTGAAGTTGTCGTTTTGGGCTTTATTTTAAATTGTAAACCCAGTATAAAGTTTGGGGGTTTTAAAATAATAGACTTTTTAAAACATTAAAACATTTTTGAGAGGCCCCTTTGGTTCTTCAAAAACTACTAAATTATCGGTTAATTGGGTTTTCATCCCGCTTATAACGGTCTTCCCCCCATTGGGGCGTCTTATATTTCCAAGGGGATCTTGTCTCGTTTAAAAGGGGTTGCATTTCCTTTTGGGGTTTTTGGGCATCTTAGGAAAAATTTTTCCGAGATTTTGGGTTTTGGGTTTCGTCACAATTGGCGGGTTTGTTCAGTTGGGAAATCCGACCCAAACCGATCCGTTCAGATTTTTGGTTTGTCAAAAATCAGTTCGTTTGAGGAAGGAAACATCAAAACCCAAACCCAATCGTTAATCCATTTTTAGCATTCAATTTCGTTAAAAATTTGTTATTGATAGTGTTTTTTAACTGTCGAATGACAAAAAAAAAATGAAAAAAATCTGCACAAAAAAAAAAAGAAAAAGAAAAAAAAAACGGTCAAGACCCCAAAAAAGACAAAAAAAAAAAAAATTCGGAAAAAAAAAAAAGAAAAAAAAAAAATTTCAACCCTAGAGTTGTTTTGAATTTAGGGGAAATTGGTTAGTTTGGGTTATTCCAAGAGAATTGGAAGAGGGAAATTTGGGGATTTTTATCATCATTTTTGGAAATCCGAGTGATGTGTGATACACTTTGAGCGAAAAACTTTGGGGTGTATGTGAGGTTTAAAACTTTTTTTGTGTTAGTAAATTTTTTTGGGGAACTTGTCGAGGAAAACTCCTTAAGGTGAGGGGAAGGTTTTAGCAGGTTAGTGTTTTTGGCTTTAGGGGAGAAATGAAGAGAAGTTTCAGGGGGGAAGGAACAAATTCGGATGGGGGCAAAGACTAAACATCTACAAAGTTTCCAAGGGGTAAGGGGGAGAGTCTTTTTTTGGAGAGTACAAAGGGGTGGAGATGAAGTCGGATGAGACTTTGGGCCCCTTTGTCAAAAAGGTTATAAAGGTTTTTGGTCGGAATGGGGGGAAAGGATTGGGGAAAATGAGGGGATGGGAAAAGGGGATTCAATTGAGTGCTAAAAGAAGATTCCCCTTTTCCGGGAAAATGATCCGAGGGGACTTTGAGTGGGAAAAAAAGGGGGAGGGTTTGATTTTTTAAATTGTGGAGAAAGAAAGTGAAACTTGCTGCCATTGAGTTTTCGAATTATGCTATAGTGTGGTGGGGTCAATTTAAAGTTGAATAGAAGAAGGAATGGGGAGCCACCTATTGAGTCTTGGGTAGGGGTAAAAGGGTGATGAAGAAGCGGTTTGTCCTGCGTATTACTACGGAATTGCATAAAAAGTTGCAAATTGAGGTAGGGAACCGAAGGGGGGATGAGTATTTCAAGGAGATGGAATTATATGTCAGGGCGAATGTAGGGGGGATAGGAGGCTATGATGGTGGTTTTTTGTGGGTTGAATAGAAAAATCTAAATTTGGGGAATTGAAATTTATTAAATTGGAGGAAGGGTTCACAGGCTAAAAAGGTTGAAACCCAAAACACAAGGGGAAAGGTTTATAATGCACGGTTTTCAACGGGTAGGGGTTATCCACTTGGAAGACTAACCATGGAAGAAGGAAAAAAAGCCTTTACCCCCAAAAAAAAGGGGAGTTGGGAAAAAGGGGTTTATCCGAGTAACTAAGGTAACCTGTTTTCTTCTACTTCTAGAAACGTGACATTAGATGTTTTAAATGCTAATGTAGAGGCCATATTGCAGTCAATGCCAAAAGGGTTTTTGGTTTTGCGTGATATGGTGAGTATGAGACGAGGGGGATGTGGAAGATGATTGCCCCCATTAAAGGACGCTAGTGTGTGAGGACCTGCAATAGGGAGTTAGTGGCAGTAGTGAAGCGAGTTTTGAATGTGTAGGTGAAGGAAGAAGAGGAGGTGAAAAAGGGAGAATTATTTCATACTAGATGTTATCTAGGAGATCTTTTTGCATTTTTGATCATTGATGGAGGGAATTGCCCAATGTAGGGGGCAATTTTATTTTGAGAGGGGGGGCCAAAACCTTTAGATACCAGTCCATTAAATTGGTGGTTGAATGATTTTGGGGTGAGACTAAGGTGGTAAGCAAGCCTTGTTTGGTTTTCAATTTGGAGGTTGAGGATGAGGTGTTAGTGATGTAGTCCCAATGAAAAAAAATGTCATGTGTTATTGGGGGGCCGGGGGCCCCTTTGATGGAAAAAGGTTGTTCATGATGGCTTTTCTAACAAGTTTACGCTTTTTCCCCCAAGGGAAAACTTAATTTTAAAACCCGTTAACACCTAAACAAGTGTATGGGGGATTTAGTTGCAGCTACAACTTTTTTGCAAAAAAAAGGTGAGTGAAAAGCAGGGGGAGAGTAGAGAGAAAAAAGACAATGAGAAAGAAAAGGAAACAAAGTCAATTAAAAGGAAAAAGAGAGGAAGGCGGAAAAGAGTGTGAGGACCAAGTTAAGGGGGGAATAAACTTTGGTGGGGAGTGAAAAAGGAGAGGGGACCTTGCAAAAGGAGAGCTTGTGGCAAGAGTGAGTGTAGTGAGGGAGTGTTAGTGATGAAGTACCCATTTTGTGGTTTTTTAAAAAAATAAGTTTTTTACTACAAGAATATCTAACTCGCCTATGTGGCGGGGGCTCTTGTGAAGACTTTGAAAGGTCTTCCTTTTGGAGTTCCAAAGGGGTTACCACCTATTCTGGTATTGAGCAACCGATTTACCTTGTACCCGGAGCATCGATTCCAAACAAGCCAGCTTATAGGAGTAATCCGAGGAACAAAGGAACTCCAAAGGCGGTCGATAATTTTTAAGGAGAAGGGGTCTGAGGAAAGCATGAGCCATGTGCGTCCCGTGATTTTAGTGCCTAAGAAGGGTGGGTTCATGGAGAATGTGGTTGATTGCCGCGCCTCAAAAACATCAATAAGTCTGTCATCCCTTCCACGCTTAGATGATATGTTTGACGAGGGTTTCATGGGTCTAGTGTCTTTTCCAAAAAATTATATGAAAATGGGTACCACCAAATTAGAATGAAAGAAGGTGATGAATGGAAAACTGCATTCAAAACAAAATTTGGATTGTATGAGTGGTTAATAAGCCTTTTCGATTTAACTAAAGCACCCTTTTTTTTATGAGACTTATGAACCCTGTTTTTGGGGTTTTATTTGGAAAAATTTTTGGTTGTCTATTTTGATGATATCCCATTTACAGCAAGAGTTTGGAAGATCAAAATCCACTTGAGGGAGTTTTGAAATGCTTCGAAAAAACAATTATATGCTAACCTTTAAAAATGCACTTTTTTCACAAACAAACTTGTGTTTTTGGCTTTTTTGTTTGTGCACAGGGAATAAGGTTGATGAAAAAACGATTCGTGCGATCCAAAATGGGCCTAGTCCAACTACTGAAGTGATGTGCGGAGTTCCATGGACTAGCGAGCTTTTCAGGAGATTTGTGAAGGATTTCAGCACCTTGCAACACCCTTACTGAGGTCTTAAGAAAACATAGAGTTCGTGGGGAGGCAACAAGAAAAGGCCTTTTGACGTTAAAAATAAGCAAACTCAGGGCCATTACTTGTTTTCCCTAACTTTGTTAAGACGTTTGAAATTGATTGATGCTTTAGGATTAGGTATTGGAGTAGTGCTTTGCAGAGAAAAGACCGATTGCATTCTTTAGCGAGAAGCTAAGTGGGGCAACCTTAAATACCGTACTTATGAAAAGGGAGTTTTTATGCATTGGTTCGACCCTTTAGGATTTTGGCAAACTACTTTGGCCAAAAGAGTTCGTGTCCACACTGATCATGAACCCTTGAAGTACTTGAAGAGGCAACACAAGCTGAACAAAGGCATGCTCGTTGGGGGGAGTTCATTGAAAATTTCCATAGTCATCCATACAAGAAAGGAAAAGGGAAAATGTTGTTGCTGATGAAACTTTCTAGAACTTTACTCTTATCTCACTCTTAGTTCTAGACTGTTTTGGTTTTTTTGGCACATTAAGGAATTATATGCTGTGATCGAGATTTTTGTGAGGATATTGCTTTGTGAGAAGAGGGCATGGTAAATTTTATAAGCATAAAGGTTTCTTGTTTAGGGAGAATAAACTATGCTTTCCCAAAATTGCTCTTTAAAAAATTTTATGAGGGAGTTTCATGGGGAGGATTAATGGGATACTTTAGAGTAGCTAAAACCTTGGGGTATTGGGGAACACTTCTATTGGCCTCAATGAAACAAGATGTTGAGAGGATTGGGGCGATGTGTCAGGGTGTAAGCAAGCAAAATCTAAGCCCAAACCTAAGGGGCTTTACACCCCACTTCCCTTCCTCAGAGTGTGGGAGATATTTCTAGGGGATTTTTTTAGGATTACCCGGGTTTGACATGGTTGAGTTCTTCTTTGTAGTTGTGGATAGTTTTCTCAAAGAGGCACTTTTCATTCCTTGTCATAAAACGGATGTGCTTGTAATATTGCTAATTTATTCTTAAGGAATTTGTGAATTGCATGTATGCCTAGAACAATCGTATTTGATAGAGATGCTATGTTTTGAGGTACTTCTGGAAGACCTTGTAGGCTAAGTTAGGAACTAAGTTATTTTTTTTACTACTTGTCATCCACAGACGATGGTAAAACTAAGGTAATGAATCGAACTTTATCTACTTTGTTGAGGGCTAAAATTTAAAAGAAATTAAAAGTTGGGAGGTTTGTTTACCGCATGTTGAATTTTCCTATAAGTCAGTGCATTCTGTTACTAATTTACTCCTTTTTGAAATTGGGTTTAGGGTTTTAATCCACTGACTTTTTTGGATTTATCACCTTTGCCATTTATGAGAATGTTAATCTGATGGCAAGAAGAAACCGAATTTTTTAAATGATCCATGAAAAGGGCAAGGCGAACATGAGCGACGAAAAGAGCATATTGAAACAACCCAACAAAGGTTGTCAACAAGCTCTTTTGAACCTGGAGATTGGGTTTGGGTTCACATGGCAAAGAGGGGTTTCCGTGCAGCATCGATTAAACAACTTCCGAGGGATGGACCATTTCAAATTGTTGAGTGCATAAATGATAATGCATACAAGATAGATTTGCCTTGTGAGTATCAAGTAAGTGCCACTTTTAAATGTTATGATCTAGTCCTTTTTGTAGGTATGTTTGAGGACAAATCCTTTTCAAAAGGAGGGGAATGATGGATCCATAATGAATCAGTCGGAAAAAAGGAAAGTGGTTTCTTGAATGCCGCTTGGACCGACACAAGAAATCGAGCGAAAGCTAAAAGGGGGCACTTAACAGGTTTTATAAAGGATTTCCCCGAAGCCGGGAAAAGGGTTGGAGCAATCATGAAGTTTGGAAAAAATTGGAACAACCATAAAAAAGACCTTGCCCTTTTACAAGTCAACCCGGCAGGGTGAAGAGGCGTGTATTTACTCGGCACAGCCGGTAGGAATTCAAAGTTTCACAGAATCAAACACGGTATATAAACCGGGGCCCAAAAGGAAAAGGCGTGTATGGAGTTAAGAAAATCCCCAGAAAAATTACGTCTAGAAGTTTGGCCATGTATGTTTCCCAAATTGGCTCAAGCGCCAGCTCAAAGGGCCCCGGCCTTCATGTCTACCCGCCGGCCTTTATGTTTGTTTTTGTTATTTTTTTTCGCAACTTTTTGAAGTTGGTCATTGGGAGCAACTTTTATTAAAAAAAAAACTAGGTGTAGTTTTGAAAACCCTCCTCCCAAACGTTGATGACCATCCCAAATGAAATAGCTTTCCCAAAGTATCATCAATAATGAATCGCAATTATTACAAAAAAAAAGGCGTGATATTATTTTCCAAAAAAAGTAAAATGTAATGCCCACTAAAGTGCTAGAACGCCTTTCCATACTAAAAAAAGGGCCTCACAGTGCCGGAGCAGATGGGGCCTTTTTGGGAATGGAGCACCCGCAGAGTAAAGGGGGCACTTAATCACCCCCACAATTATAGCGACACAAAACAATGCGCTTCCTGTTGCGATGAAAATAGTGACAACCCAAACCTAAGGGTTCTTCATGTTCCCCTTTTCTTATTGTCTATTAAGCAAAGGGAAGGATCTACAAATCCAAATTTCTCTGTTTTTCCTATTTTTCTAAATTATAGAAAATTAAATTTTTTTAAAAAACGACCCCCCTAGGACAATCAATGACCCCTAGCAATTTAAAAGCACCACCAACAAAACTAACCATAGACAAACAACACAAAATTATTTTTTAAAATTTGCAACAACCATAAGTAAAACGAGCAATAAATGATTTCATTTACCATCTTTTCGTCTAAGCAAAATCATTAGACCAAGAGTTCCAAAATTTAATGCATTGTATCTACCATTTACTAGTTTGGGTTGCAACCTCATGCAAAATCCACAAACAATTGTCTATTATATTTTAATTCTAGTTTAATTTACTAACCAACATATGCAACTAATATTACAAGGTAGGGCCATACTTACTTGGAAACATCATGCAACGTCTTCACTTTTTTCTTTTTCAGTCATCCTATAATTTAAACTATCATAATGATATGCCTAATTCCAAATTCGAAATTAGCAATTGCAAACCAAGCAAGGATTCACAACAAACAATTTCAATAATCAAATAAAGAACAATAACAAGATAAAAACCCCTAACCCTTACTAGATATTACACACTAGCAAGAGAATAATTCTAGTACAGTTTTGTTGATGGATGCACAATAAGCCTAATACCGTCACTCACCACAATCTAAGGATTGATAAGAGTATAAGAAGAATGAGAGCAAACTCAAACTTTTATATTTCTCAAATATCCAAAATCTATCTCTTTCTATTCCCCTAAATGTATATACGGAGGCAATGTTCTATTACAATGAAAAATGGTTCGAAACAACATAAAATTAATTGGTTTAAATTATAAGTTGCTAGCCTTGAGGAAGACTAGGCCGCTGGCCTTGAAATTGTACACCGGCCGGCCTAAATGGGTGCACCACCAACCTTATGGTTGACCTTCCCTTTGCATAGTTGT
The DNA here is from genome assembly GCA_037954665.1 of Laguncularia racemosa. Classification (NCBI taxonomy): domain Eukaryota; kingdom Viridiplantae; phylum Streptophyta; class Magnoliopsida; order Myrtales; family Combretaceae; genus Laguncularia; species Laguncularia racemosa. Next base: position 9,697 of record JBBMOL010003225.1, on the reverse strand, counting down.
ATCTTCAAAAGGAAGCCGCTCGCCTTTAAGTTCCATGTTTACTTGAGTTATGTGCTAAAGATCCAATTGCAATTAAACAATGCTAATTAAAGATTCAATTGAACTATGAATCAAATAGACGTGAACCCTAATTGTTCATGAACTCTAATTCATATAACAAGAACAAAATAGAAATGATTCCAAATTCATACTAGATATGACGCACTAGTAGAACTAGGAACAACTTGCAATTGTTGATATTACTCACAACAATTGAAGTTCCACTCACCACAATCTCTAATGGAAATTGATAATTGTGTGTTTTTGTGAAAGGAGGCAGCCCTCTCTACGTGAAAAAAAACAAGTTATAATTTGAAAAGTCTTGTCCAAAACCTTAAACAACAAGTATTTATACCTATTCTAAATAAAGAAAATTCAACAATACAAAATGATGCTTAAAAAACCGATCCTCTTGGAGCAATTTGCTAACCGGTTCTCCAATGAAATGCAAGCAATGTATGGCCGTTTCTCTTGCTTTTTGTAGGTCTAAGAATAGCTCACACACCAAGCATTAGTGTGTAGGTTCACCATTCGGTAATACCGACAAAATGTACCTGATAAAAAAAATATAAAACAATTACATAAAATAAATAAAGACATTATTGAATGTCTTGGTTCCCTTTGTTCAAGAAAGCTTCATAATGCTAGGTCAAGAGGTTTGATTCTCATCATCTCTTCGAGCATATGGAAGATTTGCCCTTAAATCTAATGGGTCTTTTCCCCGGACTAAAAACCTTATTTTTGTATGTGTTTATCGCCCTGAAGTCTTGATTGCCCAGTAGTTTTGTTGATTTGTTCTTGGAACTCATGTACCTCAGTTGGTGACATAAGAGTCAAGATAACCCGTTCATCATCCTTTTGAAATACATAGGTGTTTCTAAACCCATCATGTAGCACTCTCCTATCAAACAACCAAGTAATAGTTGTATTGGTGTCTACAGTCTTATCATTTCCCTTTTGTTCCATCTACTGACTATTTGACCCATGAGATTTTATAGAAGTTCCATACCTATTGGTTGCTGCTCTAAACGGGTCGGATCGCCTCTGTCTTTCCACTTTCAAAGCTAGCTGGATGGCCTCATCAAGGGTGTCATACCTTTGGAGCTCTACAACGCAGGCAAGTTTATACTTTAACCCCTACAAAAGTTGTGCTAGGGTCTATTCAGGAGGATCGACTAACCCACATTTGATCATTAGTGTCTCAAACTCCTATATACTCGTCAACTGTTTTGCCTTCCTATCTCAATGTTTAGAGATGCATAAACAACTTCTGCCTATAGTGTTCTAGTATAAACCTCCTCCTCATAACCCGTTTCATTTCCTGTTAGGTATGTATCTCGGCCTTACTATCTCTTTGCCTACTAGCTACAAGATTCTTCCACCATAAGGTAGCATAACTAGTAAACTCTACAATTGCAAGACGGACATGAGTGTGATCGTTAACCTCATAACATTTCAATAGGCCCTCTAACTTGTCCTCCCAATCCAAGCAGTCTTCTGTAGAACCCCTTCCAGCAAATGAAGGCATATGCAATTTTACATATTCTAAGCCCCAAGGCGATTTGAACTCATGGTTTGGGTAAGGCTCATTTTCAAAATTATCATCTCTTTCATCCCTAAAAGCATGATAATCTCCTTCCATTCTCCTACCCTTATTACCTCCAATAGCTCCTTCCCTACAAGCATTCTGATAGGCTACCCGAGGTGGGGGTGCTTATGGATTTGCCATTGGTGGTTTTGGCATTGTCATTTGATCTACCTGTGTTGCTAATGTAGCAACAATAGTGGTGAAATCCTGCAATTGTTCCTCTAGTCTTCTTCCACCTACAGCACGATGACCCTAACCTTCTCCAACCTGACTGTTGGCCTCATTTCTAATCCCACCATTTACATTATTGTTTGACATGGTCTTTAATTTACTTCTTGACAAATTCCCTCTTTTTTCTTTTTTTCTTTTTTTTTTTTTTACAATCACACATTCACAACACCAATTAAATACTCTTTACAATAACACATAAGAACACTTCAACACAACCTTCATGGTCATATTCACACCCATGGCATAACATACACACTCACAGTACACATAACCTCAAACCACAGTACACACTTCATGGTAACACACACATACCCACGGTTCAACACATACAATCATGGTAACACACACTCTCTATGGCTTCAATTCCATAATAACTCTATTCAATAATGCAATCAAAGCAATTCAATGTGCAATTACTACACAATTACACAATTATGGAATTAATTGTAGTAATTTCTCTCCACCTTCCATGGTTAGAACTCACGACACACCCTAGATGTTACTTTCCCACTTCAATCTGCAATTGATCAAGATAGAACACGACAACAATGTATATGAAATCAAGTCACCTTCCCACTGCAATCCGCAATTGATCAAGATAGAACATGGTAACAATGTATATGAAATCAACAATTGAACAATTGCATTGCATAAACCCTAATTCCTAATTTCGAAATCAAGAACTCCCACGTAATTCCCTTTCACAAACCGTAGCTCTGATACCAAATTATGACGTGCTAAAGATCCCATTACAATTAAACAATGCTAATTAAAGATTCAATTGAACAATTGTGAATCAAATAGACGTGAACCATAATTGTTCATGAACCCTAATTCATACAACAAGAACAAAATAGAAAGGATTCCAAATTCATACCAAATATGATGCACTAGTAGAATTAGGAACAACTTGCAATTGTTGATATTACTCACAAGAATTGAAGTTCCACTTACCACAATCTCTAATGGAAATTGATAAGAGTGTTTTTTTTTTTTTTTTGTGAAAGGAGGTAGCCTTCTCCACGTGAAAAGCAACAAGTTATAATATGAAAAGTCTTGTCTAAAACTCTAAATAACAAGTATTTATACCTATTCTAAATAAAAAATTTAACAATACAAAAAGATGCTTAAACCGGTCCTCTTGGAGCAATTTACCAACTGGTTCTCCAAGTGAAATGCAAGCAATCTATGTCGGTTTCTCTTACTTTTTGTAGATCCAAGAATAGCTCACACACAAAACATTAGTGTGTAGGTTTGCCATCTTGTAATATCGACAAAAGTATTTGATAAAAAAAATGCAAAAAAAATTACATAAAAAAAATAAAGACATTATGTAATGTCTTTGGGTTCCCTTTTTTCAAGAAGGCTTCAAAGCTAGGTCAAGAGGTTTGATTCCCATCTTGAGTCATTAGTTGTTGTCCTGAAACAATGACGAAAGCATTTTTATTAAGATGAAATTTTACCCCTCATCGCCTCAGACTTGTGGGAAAATTTTTCCTCAAAAGGACAATCATTCAGCGATGAATCTAAACCAAGTTGCTTGGGTTAAAAATCTTGGTTTTCCTATGTTTTTTTGCCCTGGGCTGGGTTATCTTTGGTCTTCTTAAATGTTTAAAGCCTTTTGAGAAGCTTCTAATCTCTTGGGACATTCCACTCCCCAAAGTTTTCTTCCAATTACTTATCCCAAAATAAATAAAGACTTCTTTTTAGGGTTTTTATTGATCTGTCTCTGTGTTTCCCTTGCTTCTCACTGGTGACATAGGATTCAAAACAATTCACTCACCACCCTTTAGAATGCATAGGTATTCCTAAACCCATCATGCAATATTCTAATGTCAAATAATCTGGTCTAACTAAGCAATATATTGATGAGCACATAGGAAGGATATCATAGACAATCTCATCATGGTTCTTCTCTCCTATGTTGAATGGAACCTTAGCCCTTTGAGTGATATGCGGATTGCCTTGCTCACTCAACTAGTGCGATTTATGGGGTTTAGGATATGGGGAATTGACTAGTTTTAATTTATTAACTAGTGAATAGCCATTACATTAGTGCAACTACCACCATCAATAATAAGAGCACAAAGGTTACCTTAGACCCTATAGGAAATACGGGATAGGTCTCTTTTCTGTTTTTCCTCATTAGCAGAAAAGTAGTCGTCACCTTGTGCAACACATTAATAGCCAAATATTGATCATTCCCTTTTTCTTCATGTGTCTCAGCATCTACATCCCCATAGTACTTATCTAGTGCTATTGAAAAATCTATTGGCTCATGCATCTCTTCCTCATCACCCTTTACTCTCGACTTCCATAGTGGTCATCACCCTTTTGTTTGGACACTAAGAAAGCCATATGCCCAAAAACCTAAACATTTGAAGCATTGGATTTGACGAGTCTTTCCACCAATGACCCAGCTACTATTTGCTTAATTTCAGCCCCAGCAACTGCTTTCCCTTTTCCTAGAAAATTCTTTCTCACCTCCAATGTCAGTAACAATTGCATTCTTTTCCTCATTCTTATCAAATCCCCCTTTAATCAACATGCTTACTTTTTTGACCCATATAGTTTAGTAAGGATCCAAAATTTGTTACTTCCATTTTATAAGGATTAGAACGTCTTTTGTCTCTCGAAGTTCAAAGCTAACTAGGTGGCTTCATCAAGTGTATCATATCGTTGAAAACTCTACAATACATGCAATCTCTTGTTTTGGACCTGACACAATTGTGCCGTCATCTATTCAGGAGGCTCAATGGTCCTACATTGAATCATAATTGTCTCAAACTCTTGGACATACTCATCCATGGTTTTACCTCCCTATCTCAATGTTTGGAGATGCATGAATAGCTTCTATCTGTGATGCTATGGTATAAACCTCTTTCTCATAACTCGTTTCATCTCTTGCTAAGTAGTATTTCAACATCTCCTCTCTCCTCCTTTTAGCCAAAATGTTTTTCCCACCATAAGTGACATACCTTATAAACTCAATTGTTGCTAAACATACTCGAGTGTTGTTATTGATCTCATAACACTAAAAAAGTCCTTCTACCTTATCCTCCCAATCAAGATAATCCTCTGCAGGTCTCCTTCTAACAAATGAAGGCATCTATATTTTTCACATATTCCAAACCCCTAAGTGGCCTAAACTCATGGTTATTATAGAATTCATCCTCATAGTTATTATCCCTTTCTTCCGGTAAGCATGATAATCTCCTCTAACTCGCCCGCCCTTAATTTTCCCCCTAATGCCTTTTCTTACATACAATCATTAAGGGCTACCTGAGGTGGGGGCTTGTGGGTTTGCCACTAGCTTTGGGGAACATCATTTTAAATTTACCCGCGTTGCAATTGCAACAATGTGGTTAAGTCCTGCAACTGTTCTTCCAAAGTTTTTCATACCACCATAATACACTCCCTAACCTCTTCCCCACCTGACTTTGGCTTGATTCCCAAATTTCTCCATTCACACTATTATTCACATGCTTCATCGAATTACAATCTCAACACAAGAATTCCCAAAACACAATCCACACCGCAACAACCCAAGACACAATTCCAATTTTTCAACCTTCACCAATCCCCCAAATTTAAATTTTAATCAAACCCTAAACAATTGATAAAAACCCAAACTTTAATTCACTATTAATAACCCTGTCACAAGCCTAATTACAATCACATAAACCGCAAACAAACCTAATTTTTAACCTTCACTTAAATTTTTCCCAAAAACAATCACCCTACAAATAATCGCAATATAAACCTTAAATTTCAATTCACAATACTCAATTAATCACGAAACAAATCACAATAATTTTTCTTCAAATTTTTAACACACAAATGAAGAAGTTCATGGGATAAAACCCAATTACTCAATTTAAAATCAACACTCCATGTTGCAATCCTTTTTCCCCAACCAATGCACTGTTAAAAAATTTTAAGTCTTAATTCCAAATTCAAATTTGCAATCACAAACCAAGTCGATGATTTACAGCAAACATTTCGATAATCAAATAAAAATAAAACAAATAAAAACCCATAAACCCCTTTCCCAAAATTACACACTAGCAAAGAATAGTCCTAGCACAAATTTTTTGATATAAAACACAAAAAGGTCATATCGTCACTCGCCACAATCCAAGGATTTTTAAGAGTATAAAAAAATGAGAGCAAACCCCCAAACTTTTGTATTTCTCAAATATCCAAAATCATCTTTTCTTTCCCCTAAATGTAAAAAAAGGAGGCAATGTTTTATTGTAATAAAAATGGTTTGAAACAATATAAAATTAACCAATTTAAATTATAAGATGCCAGCCTTGGGAAATAGGTTGCTGACTTTGAAATTGACATCGCGGCCTTTTTGGTCGGCCTTCCCTTTGCATAGTTGCCTTCAAAAGGAAGCACCGCCTTTAAGTTCCATGGTTGCTTGAGTCGTTATTTTTGTCTTAAATAATTTATATGCATTTGTAGTAAGGGGATTTGATTCCTCACATAAAGTGATAGGAACAAAATTTTAAAAGACTTATTATTAGAGAAAAAACCAAATGATTTTAAATCTTGGGGATGAGGTCTTTTTTCAAATGACCTTGGAATTATTTTTTTTACTAACTCTTTTCATTTCTTTTTATTCGAAATTCCAAAATCACACTTAACAACTTTGCAAGGCAGGACAAAATAACAAGACTTACTTGGGGTTATCCAGGCGACTTAAACCGAGATGAGCGAAATGACGAATTGATTTGAAAATCGTATTGTGAAGACAATTTTTTTATTTTTTTTTATTTTTCTTTGAACCATTTATTTTATAAGCTTTTGAGACATTTTTTTTGGTTGTATTTTGTGGATTTAGAACGGCCACCCTTTAGTGGCATAGTTGTAATTTTTTTAGACATTTCAACCTTAATTGGGGTAAGTATAAATACTTTATAACAGGGTTTTTGAGGGACTTTTGAACATTTTAGAAATCTGAAAATTTGTACCTGAGAGCCTCCTCTTCATGCTTTTCTACTTTTCAATTTCATTGGAAATTGTAGCGAGTTGGCTTAGCAAAATCTGTGTGATTTCATATAAAGGTTTTTTACTAATTTTGTTTCTTGTTATTACTATGTTTAATATCTAGTCATAATAGGTTGGTTTTTTTTTTGTCTATTTACACCAAAATTAGGGTTTCAAATATTTTTATTTCATGCAATTGTAAGGATTGGAATTAAAGTTTTTCCATTTTTTTTTAAATTTTGGAAATTAAATCCACTTATTGTACTTCAAATTTTGGTTCACTCATTTGGGGTTATGGACCCTTTGGGGTTTTTTTTTTTTTCATCCCAAATTGGGGGATTTTATCTAAAACCCTTGTTCATGCCCTTTTCCATTTTTAATAGAAAAAATTTAAATATGTGTGTTATTGTTGATCGGTTTTACGATCCCTTGAACACTTTAAAACTTTTATCCCCCGACTTACTTGTTCATACAATATAGGGCTCATATTAAAATTTTTTGTCAGCCACTTTTGGGTTTGATTGAAGTTGTTCTTAAAAGGGGTTCATTGCTTGGTTTTTAATCAATTTAGGCAATCATAAATTTTGGGTTTAAATTTGGGATTAAAAAAATAAATTCAAATTATCTTGGGTTTTTTTGGAATTTTTTTGTAGGTTTATTTCTCTAAATTTTCAAATCAAATAATTCACTACTTACTAGTCAAATTAGATAGTAACAATTAGAGAATGGATAGTTAAATTTTGCACTTATAGCAGTTGAATGGGTAAAAAAGGGGTAGTCAAATCTGTTTTTAGTCAATCCAATCAAAAGGGTTTTAAATTTTGCCTTTATTTGACTTGCTTTCTAAATTTTTTGCTTATAGCCCTCTTAGATGGTCCCAATCTAATAGTTTTTAAAGGGCCCCCTTTTCCCTTTAAGTTTTACTTGCTTTTAACATTTTGTTCCAAATTTTTCCAGTCAAATTTGGGGGAAACATGTTCTTATTGTATTTCATAAGTGTTTGAAAGGGGGGTTGTTAGCATTTTTAAACATGTGTAGCAAGCGTGCTAGTCAAACTTAGAGAAGTCATTTTATACATATGAAAACGATAATCTTAAAAGAGGTGAAGGGGGAAAAATAGGCAACTTAATGTCTCATGTGTACGCTGTGCCCATAGATTTTAAAATAAATTTTTTTGTTGTGTTTTTTTGATGAATTTTTGGGGTTTTTAAACATTCAGGGAGCAATTTCAATAGAGTAACAATGTTTGGGGAAAACTTTCTATTCTTTAAATTTTTTAAATAGGGGGAGGCTCCCATATATAGATTTTTAGTCCCCTTTATATCAAATGTTTAATGTAGTTAAAATGGAAAGGGTTAATTTAGTTGCCCAGGGGAGCTGTTTTGGTTTACTTTTGGGTTTATAGACGGTTGAATTGAAGCCTCCTTAACCTTATAATTTAAGGCTTTAGATTTGGGGGTTTGGCCAAGCTTTGGGAAAATTTAATTATAAGATGAATGCATTATTAATTTTAATGCAAGCCTACTTCCTTTTAAAAAAGCCTATGACTTGTTAAGGGCTTTTAAAGCCTAAATTGGGCTCCCAAAGGGGAAATACTTGACCCTTTCCTTTTTTTTATGCAAACAATTTAGGAAGACCAAAAATGGGGAAAATTTGGGCCAACTTCTTATTCCAAGGGGGACTAAACCATCTCTCTCTAATGCATCCTTGAATTGGACTTAGTTTCTTAGCCTTTATCACAAACCCATTAAATCAGTCCAAAGGGGAAAAAAGTTGGGGTAAAAGCATAATTACCAAAAACACTATCTACATATTGTCCTCTTACCTAAAGTTCATTTGATGAAGGTTTGGGGGTTTTTTGGGGATTTGGTTTTATTTTTCAGTAGATTTCTTCAGTTGTTGTTTGGCATGTGCATGATGCAGATCATCATATTTTTTCCTTTAACTCATCTATAAAAAATTTTTGTTTTCCCCTTTTTTTTTATGAAATTGTAGTACATAATATGGTATCTATGTTTGTTGATGAGGTATTTGCCCTTAATGTGTAATATTTTACTTCTTAATACTATTTCAATACCTCTAATGTAATTTGGGGGGGGGGTAAACCCCCCTAGCATAGTATTAAAAAATTTTGATCCTTTATCATTTTTTTTGTTTAAAAGATCCCTTTATAATTTTGAGGGGTTAAAAATTTTTACTTTAAAGAATTATTTGATGTGGAATTATTGGATTTTTTAATTTTTCCCTTTGACCTTTAGTGTCCTTAAAAAATAATTGGGTTTACCTTTTTCTTAGAAGACAATTTGGAGCTTTTGGTTGCTTCTTTTTCCTTAAATTTTTAAAGATAAATTTAAAATTTGGGGGAAATGAGAATAGATATTTGGGATATTATAGAATTCTTTGATATATAGTTGGATAAGGGAAATTTTCTTGATTTTAATTTTCCTTGGGCTTGAAACTTCAATAAAATAATTCTTTTGCATGTAAGACCTTGGACTTTTCTAGCAATAATAATTCCAATAAAATTTTCTATGAAAATGCCATAAAAAAATTTTTATCTCTTTGAGATTGTTAAAAATTTTTTTTTTTCCTCCATAATTTTTTTTTGGGGGGTTTTAGTAAAAGTATTTGCCTTTTGGGGGTAAACAAATTCTTTAAGTTGAAGATAGTTTTTGATAAATCTAAACATATGGTCCACAATTAAATAAATTTTATAAGCGTTATAAAAACTAATTTAATTTTTTATAAATTAAAATAACTTTTATTTTAATTTTTTTACATTTTGTATGAAAAAAAAAAATTTCACTTTAAATTTCTTTTTAAATTTTTTTTCAAAGTTTTTAA